>JAOXJP010235526.1:0-10003 GCA_025762735.1 Platanus orientalis | reverse complement strand
CACTCAGGATTAGTGTTGGTGGTCCTGTGAAGTTACCTCAAATACGTAATCAAGATAACTCTTAAGCTTGACAAGTCTAAGATCTAACTTGAGTCTTATGCTTTTAATTTGGTTTAATGGGTTCCTAACCCACTCTAAGGTCTACATAAACATGTGAAATGTAAATTTTACCCTTAAGTGTGTTAAATTACATTTTTATCCTTTTAGTGTAATGCAGGGTATTACAATTGATATATATGGGGCTACAATATATAAGGGTATACTTATACTTGGGTATATGAATGACATACTTATAAGTATACCTCTCATGTATAATAATATCTTTTCTAAATAAAAGTGTCATAGGTACGGAGGGAGAGTATAACTCTCTCATATGGTTTTTCCTCTCTCCTTTCTTCTTTTTCTTCTTTCTTCCTCTTCTTCTACAAACCTTAGCACAAATCCTTATAAATCCATTCAACCATGCTCGAACTCAACTCATATCTTTATAGGTTTTCATGATTCAACAAAGACAAATAAACCTATAAGATACTTTTAAAATGTGAAATTGATTTACAAGAATGACTCTCAACAATGAAAATACAAAGGCATATGTTTGTTATTTTGGCTTCATACCATAATTAAATGTGAAGAGATATTTAAATCTTGACAAGTTATTTCACTTATAGAAATAAATCTCATTTTTATTGTGTGGATAGTATAGAGAACAAAAAATATCTGTCACCCACAAGCTGCCACATAGCACCATTACACCGGTTCAACCTATAATATGGTTCAATTTGGCTCAAATTGGACAATCCTAGTTCAGCCACTAGTCTGAGATCAAATCAATTCCAGAGGCGTCCACATGCGACTAGGAGAGTACATGCACGTCAAAATATATGCAAACGCATTATTCGACATGTCAAGCTATGTGATCTACAAGATAACGGCCAATCACAGCCTATCTATCTTAGTCAAAGATTCTTATATAGATAGATTCACTCTAGAAGCTTGTCTATAAGCCATATCTAAACAGATTGGCATAGTCAAAAGAGAATGTAGTAGGATCAATCTTAACTCCCCATGATCAATCTTAACTCTAAAAGATCTTCTCAAACTAAGCAAATACATAATCTCACATAACAAGGAGCGGGTACTCTTGAATTCTATAAGGAAGATAGGATATAAGTCCTCAAGTAAGTTCTTAGGCTACACAAACTTTTTTTTGTAAAACCCTGCTAATTTAACTGTCGGAATCTTTGGAAGGTACAACCCCTTAAAGCTCAAACCTATGAGAAGATAATCCATAGATAATTCTGGTTTATCCAACAATGAGAAGAAACTAGAAACCATCTTATTTGACTGTGTGAGGAATTTCACCCCCACGGGTTATGCACATATGGTTGGGCCAGACCAGTCTTAGGCTCGATGGCATCTTGGGTGGCCCAAACTTAAATTTGGGCCTTGGTCGAGTCAAGCTTAGTCTGGCCCAAAGCCCCAAACTTTTTGGATATATTTATATAGATTTTTATGTCATTTCTTAATTTTTTTAAATAAATTAAGGAGCCTTGGGATCTGTGTTCTTTAAGACCCAAGTCTGATCCGAACCTGTAATATATAATGTTGGGCTCTCTGAGAGGCCGAAGGCCTGTCCCGGGCCTGGCCCATCCATACACATCCCTCAGTGAAACCATTGATGCAAGCAAGGGACCATGTTTTGGCGAAATAGCCCTTGTGGAACTGGGCATTTTATGGTGAACACTAGTAGAGGAATTTAAACGTGGCTTTGGGACTATCATCCAATCCATCCAAGACGTGACCCCATCACCGGTTGGCCAATCCCGATAGGGGATCTCAAGATATTAGGGTGCACCACTCATCATCTGCATTCTGCAACGAGGAATAACAAGTCACCGATAAGACTCTATAGGAACATGGGTGCTTTATCTACCAAAGGAAGGAAAATGTCCTTTACTAGAGTGAGTTTGTTTTTTCAATGGTCCTCATAGTCTGCCTAAAAATAAAAGAGACATTAGATCGCCAATCTGTTCACCAAACTCTTTGAGGGTTCCAAACTCTACTCATCTCCTAACCAATAAAAATAAATAAATAAATGAAGAAGGAAGAAAGAAAGAAAAAGAGCCCAACTCTCAGTCCACTAGGTGACTTCCACTACTCTAAACAGCCAAAAGAATGGCAGGGAAAATCCAAACTGATAATCAGCCACGTGTCAGAAACAGTCTGCATCAACTCTATACCTAACCCTACGTAGTGACAAAGCCTGAGTCGTAACGCTAACTGCTGAAATTTCAAAGTTTTAATTGAAAAGACAACAGAGTTCTTTCTTTTGCCACATGGCTTAGAACAGGACAGATGAACACATGCAACATCAATAGAAAGACGATGTCCCGTCCCAAACATGTGAAGTATTTTTATGGGGGGGTTGCCTTGTCAGCTTCCACGTGTAAGATCACCCCTTTTTGTCTAACTAGAAACCTGCAAACTCCCTACTGCAGTTGGGTTTGTATGTATTGATTACCTAATGTTTGCTGGGGGAATATCACCTGGGCCGACCCTCTTTGTGAGACGTCGTGAGATAAGACAGAGGGGAAGTATCATTTCACTTTTTGGGGGTGATGCGATAGCTCCGAAAAGTGACATGATACCCACGATGTGTCTCGTCTCACGACGTCTCGCAAAGAGGGTCATCGCAGGTGATGTGAATGCTCTGGGTACAGGTTGGGCCCCAAACCCGACAGAATCAACGCAAGTTGCATCCTTATTTCTAACCCCAGCTATGACATAAAATGGAATTGAATTTTGGAACCTGTCAGTTGAACCGGTGAACCATTCAATCCAATTCGTTAATCCATTAATTCCAACTCTTCTTCCATTATTTTAATAGGGTCATACAGCCGACCTGCCCATGACTAATTCCAACTCACCTCTGGTATGGGTTATATAAGATTGTGGTTACATCTCATCTTAAAGGCTTTTCTCTATTACCTGTTATCTTGAGTTGATTGTGTTTCTTAACAGTGGATCCCACAAGTTTATCTCCTTGGTTCAATGTATTATTTCGTGGTTTGAATCTTATTTCGGTCTTTTTCTTAAGTTGGGCCTAGCCCAATAATTAACTGGCACGGATTTGGTGCTCCCCCTTAATGAACACGTAAAATTCTCGGGCATGCAAGGGGGGGTGGGGGACACATAACATTGAAAAAAGTGATGTACACTCTTTTTGGGAGTTGATTTTCACTTTTTGATGTGATGTGTCCCCCAGCATGCGGGAGGACTTTAGGTATTCGTTGTTGTTAAGGAGGTGCACCAAATCCTAGAGGATAAAATGCATATTCCATATATTCAAAAAATGCATCACCTGCCTACCCATTTTATTCCATATGACTCCCTAGTGTCCTGACTCCAAATCCAAACAGAAATCACAAACTGGGCCTCAGGAGTTTTGAACCCTGAATCGGGCGAGAGTTAACCATGACCGTTTCGCAAGGGTAGGTTGCAATTCCTCTCTCTTTCTTTGAAATATGAACAAGGAAAGATGAGCACTGCAAATTAATTAAAAACACTTCGTTAAAGTAAAATTGTCTCTAAGTAGCCATCATTAGTCCCTTAAAAGCCTCAACAGGAATAAAAACCCTTAGATCCTATTGAGCCATTCCATGTTCACAAACCAACCCTCACATAAACAAACGCACACAGATCCCTATACCACCGAACACTGAACCCTCCTCCTAACAAAGCTCCCCACGTTCCTTTCCCAAATCCCAACATTTGGTCCTGTTTTAAGAACAAATGGTGATAGGATATGGATACTGAACCGAGCTGCTGCTTGTTGAAGAAGACAAGCTTTCCCCCATTAAACCTTGCTCCTCCACATCTCTCAACAAGTCCCCCTCGAACCCACCTGAGTTTTCAAAGATGCCATCCAAGCTAATCCCATTCTCCTTTGAGCTATCAAATAAAAAATCTATGTCATCTTCAAAGCCATTTCCGTCAAACAAATCCGGCAATTCGCTCGACTTATCGAAGGCGATATTGGGGACGGGCAACGGGTTGAATTCAGAATCCATATGGAGGCTCCAGGGGTGTTCGTCCATGGCGTCCATGACCGTGGCCTGATGATGATGATCCACTGAAACGGGAAGTTCTGGGCTGGGTATCTGAGATGCTACCGACGACTCTTGTGCTTCTGTACTGAACTGGATGGTGGTTTGTTGTTGTAATGGCTGTAATTGTTGGTTGTTTGTGTAGTGGCTGATGTCGAAATTGGTCACTGCATTCAAGCCTCTGTACCTTATTGCTGCACGGTCGTATGCTTCTGCTGCTTCTTCTTGGGTACCTGCAACAAAACCAAGCAAATGTCACACCAGACCCATGACTCTCAGAGAGCCAACCAACCGTTTGATCATTTGCCTAGCTGAGCCGGTGTCACAGAAATTCCCCGCCTCTCTTAAATGTATGGCTCGGATTCGGGTTGTCAAACCCAACCCGACCCAGTTGTTCCTCCTAATTTAATCGGGGAAAATCGTCCAATTTGTGGGCCACATTAAGAAAATAGACAAAAATAATCAGGGCAACTATAGGGTCCACTTCAAGTGAGAGGTGGGGCTTTTTAACCGTTGGATTGGTTTTTGTCTTTTGAGGGGTCCATTTTGGGTATGAGTGGTGGTAAAAAAAACAAATCTACTAATTATTATGCCCTCTTCTCTTCTTTGGACCACTTTAAGGGTATTCAATTACTAAAAAAATATTTTATTTCCATTAACTTATCTAACGACCAAAATACCCTTCTTAAGTTTGATGTGACTTTATTCAAAGTGGCTCCCACAAGGAAGAAAACGATGGTGGGAGGTGGTGGTCCCCACGTACAGCCCAACACCGTTTGATCATGATTGGAGCAATCTTGGATTCATTCATATCTTGCTTAGATATGCGTGTCCCACACTGAATTCGAGTTTTACGTACTTGCATGGTTTTACACGTGTGAATGTGCACGTGCAACCAACCAAAAAGTTCATGCACTATGCACATGCCCGTGAGCAAAGCCACCCTCCCACTAACGACTAAAAAATTTACTTCTCGCCGGCCCAAAAAAAGATTATGACGGCGAGAATCTCACACACACACACACACACACACACACACACACACACACACACACACACAAAGAAGAGAGAGAGAGAGAGAGAGAGAGAGAGATTATACTGTAAGTCCCCAGGTAGAGATACTTGTTTCCAAACACACGGCCGATCCTTGCCTCCCACCGTCCATTATGATGGTGCCTGTAAAAAATCCGGCAATGGGTGTCAGAAATCAGTCGCCGGAAAATCCAGATTCCGGTAACAAAAGAAAATTAAAATTTTAATTTTACCTAGCCACCCCACGATATTTAGAAACTCCTCTAGAAAACCCACTGCTCCTTCGCCTTAGCGTTGCCAAATATTCTTCTTTGGACACATGCTGCATTTCTTTAAACTCCTTTGCATATGTAATCAACTGCATCATTAAATCAAAAAAAATTTGTTGACAAAAAAAAAAAAAAAAGAGGGGTATTCTTCTTAAAATAATTTTTCAATATACCGGAAAATTGAGAATGGTATCGGGTCCCCAGTACTTGAGAGCAGCAAGATCATAGGTGTGAGCAGCAGCTTCCTCATCATCATAGGCACCTGCATGTATTTATTCACGAACACAACCATGTAATCCCAAATAAGCCTAAAAGAATGAGTGGGGAGTGGAACATGCTAACATGCGCCTAGAACATGGCTCATGATAGCAGAAAACATCCAGGACCATCTCTTTTTAATTAATCAAAAGGGATGAAGAGAAGTCATGCAGCAGCAGCAGCTTACCCAGATAAACTAAAGCAGCGACAAAAGCGGCAAGCGAACGTTACGATTTGCAGAGATCGCCAAGGAGAAAAAAAAAATTAAAATAAAATCATCAGACCCTAGAAGAAAAAAACAATTAAAATAATGAACAAAGATCACAATCCACTCTTTGTTTGGATCAAAATTTTATCACCTTGTCGTCCTTTCTTGGTCTGGACAGGATTCCAGGAGTTCTTATCCCAGAGATGGGCTTCATACCTCCCTGTCCATCTGTGCCTGATAGATAGATTGATGAAGAAGATGAACATGCAGACACATTTAGCAGAAACCCAGATGGAAGTAATTAAGAAAGAAATCAATGGAAATTAGTGAGATAGATACCTGGTGACTCCTCTGTAAACAGAGCTTCTCCTGCCTGAGCTGTAACCAAACTGGGGTTTCTTTGGATTGAGGTTTCTTCTGGTGCGTTTGGTCTTGGATTTGGTAGGTTGAAGAGGAGGATGAGGAGGAAGAGTCTCCTTAGGAGAAGCAGAGGAAGAGCAAGAAGAAGAAGAAGAAGGAGGAGATCTCTTCATTTGGGGTCCTCTTTCTCGTTTCTTTTCTTTGGCCAAAATGAGCTTCGACATTGGAGGATCTTATATTAAGATATCCTTCCCCCCTTCCTTCTTCTTTGGTTTTTTTTGGTAACCTAAGTTGGTTTACCAAAGCAGAAAGAAGACACAGAGGAGAAAGAGAGACAGGAAGGGAGTTTGTATGCAAGGTGGTTTGAGTGTTTTTGGTTTAACCTTGGGTTAAGGTTTTAACCATGGGTTTATTAAGTTCTCAACACTTGGCGTATGCATTAGCCATGCTTCCAATCAGGTTTGAGCTCAAGACTGGCTCTCCTTGTTTGGGAATCTCTCTCTCTCTCTCTAACTCTCTCTCTCTCTCTCTAGAGAGATCGAGAGAAAACAAATTTGAAAGAAAAGCAAAAAACGCCCATCAATAAAAAAATATATCTTGGCTGATTTGATTGTCTGTGTTGGCAAAAGACCTCTATCAGCGTGTCTTTGATTGACACATGACGGGTTTTTTTTGAATTTGGTGTCTCTTTTTAACACCTATTTTTCATCTGAACACTTTTTTGGACGTTTTTAACCCCCCAAATAAACACATGTCAACTTATCATTTACCATTCACACTACAGACACTTTTCCATCACAGAACATTTTCTTCGCTTGTCAGTAAATATATGCGCTCTATCTTTGTTATTAGTTTACGCGTGTGAGGTGTATGAGGAAGAGAAGCGGTACAAATGCCCTCATTTTACACTCAAATTACAAATACACCTAATATATTACAATCAAGTCGCATGTATATATGGACACATGGCGCACATGCAGTAATTGGAAGTTGGAACCCTTTTTGTGATTCTTCACTTGTTCACATGAGATCATGACCGATTGATTTTATGGCGCAGAATTTCACCGTCTAAATAGAATCCAGTGTTTTTAAAATACAAAATACAGTAGGACGCAGCTTACTAAATGTTAATGACGAATTCAGGATACCGTGTCCCTGTGAAACGGTTAAGAATAGATGCACTAAGCCCATTAAGGGAAACAAGTTACCAATATATTTATTTTTGAAACCCATACTATGGGTTGACCGGATAGTAGACTAGGTTGGCTTAAGTTCATCGAACCAAGTGGTGGAGCCACAGAGGGGGGAGGGGGGAGCTCAAATTCCCAAAAAAAAAAAAATAGTAGTAAGAAAGAAAATGTCTGTATTGTTTAGGGGCAACTCCATCCCCCCCCCCCCCCTTCCTCAAATTTTAAAAACCAAAAAATCAAAAAAAATAAAAATAAAAAAAAGAAGAAAATGTTCTGTGATGACAAAGCTTATGTAGTGTTTGTGGTGAATTATAAGCTGACACATGTTGTATTGGGGGATCAAAAAAGTGTTTAGGTGTAAAAAAAATGAGACTACATTAAAAAACACATCATGTGTCAATCAATGGCACACCTACACACCTACATGGTCTTGTGTCAATAGGGAAAAAACACCTGATCATAGGCTAGAATAACAAGCCTAGCCACTTCGAAAGACCATGTTTAGAGACACGTTTATGAAGACCTATGTAAAATGAATTTTTTTTTTTTTAGTAGAAGAGGGGAAATGTACTAACAAAAGAGATTATGACAAAAAAGAAGAATAAGATATTGAAGTTTTACAAAAAAAAAAAAAAGAACCCAGTAAATGATGATGAAAAAGCCTCTATAGCATCTATGATGAATTATAAGCTAACATGTGTTGTGTTGGAGGTAAAATCATCCAAAAAGTGTTCAATTGAAAAATAGGCGGTAAAAAATAGACACTAAATAAAATAAAATAAAATAAAAAGCAATGCATCATGTGTTAATCAATGGCATGCCTACAAGGTCTGTGTCAATACATACAATCATTATTTTTCTTTGCTAAAACGTCACTTGCTTTCAATGATATAAATAAAATATATTTTTTCCTTCTTCTAAGCTGAGGTTTCTCTCAACCGTGTAGTTACAATCTCTTTTTTTTTTTTTTTATTTGTTTTTTTTTTTTTTTTTTTTTTTAAGAATGACTGTCTAAATTGATGTTCCGTCTAGGACAATGGAATTGAAAACGTAGAGAAAATGTGTTGGTGGGGGGGGATTTGAAATTTATTCTAATCCACCTAAATTTCTGCTAATTTTTTCCATACGTCATTCCTACAATCTTAAACACCGAAATCCTAGACAAAACATTTTCTTCCTTCTCTTCATTAATAGGAGTTTAGTTGCTTCCCTTATCTAACACAGAAATGCAACTTAAATCTATAGCAGAACTTATCAAATTAGACACAAAAAGCAAATTAAAAACTAAGGAGAATCAGAGATCCAAATGCAATAGTTCTCTGTAAGGGATTAGAATGTTGATCAATCTTATGAAACAATAGTGAAAAAAAATTATTGTTAGAATTGAATACAAGAACGAGAAGATACGAAAGATTTAAAATGAGATTTTTAATCTAAAACTATCTAGTACAAGATGATGGATGAAGGGTTCACATCATCTTCAGTCTGAATGGACAAGTAACATGCTAGTTTCTACCAAAGAAGTGACATCCGCCAATAACTCATATATTTCGGTCAATAGGATTTTGAATCATCTCCAATATGAATGGACAGATATCACACCACTACCAATCATTGCATGAAATGTGGTCTAACAAAGGTGTTTAGGTTAATACAAATGGATCAAAGGAGGGTATTATGGTAAATACATAGTAAATAAGTACTATGTATTACAATATACCATTTGTCAGGCATTGGTCACATCTTGAGTAGAGACTAGTGTGGACCGTGTGGTATTGTCCAATCAAACTGGAGATGATGTGAACTCGATCAATACACCCTTCGTCATGCATCATGTCACCCATCGATTGGTACTGGCGTGATATGCACTAGTTAGTACAGGCATGATATTTGTCCATTCTAACTGGAGATGATTCAAACCCATGGATGAGGACGAATCCTCTGTGTAGGACGCTGAAGCAGGCATGGCGATTTGTGTTGGTGGGTCAAGTGTCATGTTAAGGGGTATACAAGTATATGGGTCAACCTGAACACAACCCATTTATAAATCATGTTGAGTTAAGGGTATACACAAGAGAAAATTAGATAAATGATTATATAATCACTTATATCGAGAAATATGTTTTTAATAACATCGATAGATCATTCAATGCTTTCAGAACATGAGACCTCATCTTGGACAATTGTCACTGTAACTGTATATAATTTTTTAGTGAAAAATTATTTTTTGTAAACAAATGGTACATAGTTATAAATGGCTTTTTAATAAGAATTATATTTTTAGTAAATGATATACATTTTAGTACATTCATACATTTTTTTAACAAAAAGTTTTTTCATTAGGATTTGGTGCGACCACCTGAGGTCAGCCTAAGGTGAGATCGACATTAGAGGCCGACACATCAATGCCAAAAAGTGAAAAGCATCCACAAAAAAGTGTAAGTCACTTTTTCAGTGCTGATGTGTCACCTTAGGCTGACATTAGGGGTCACACCAAATCCGAAGCGAATTTTTTTACTTGGCCCCCCTGCCAGAAAATCCTGGCTCCACCCCTGATCGGACCAGTAGGTCACTCTGGTC
>JAOXJP010235524.1:0-10003 GCA_025762735.1 Platanus orientalis | reverse complement strand
GAAACAATACCTCCTAGAACCATTGACTAACACCACACTTGAATTTCCACAAAGTGAAATTTTTGATCTACTTATAAACTTCATCTACAAACACAAAAGGAAGGAGGGTTAAAAATATACGATGGAAAAACAATCAATTTACATTTTACAGATCTTCAATAGATCCTCCCTTTCTTTAAATCCTTACTTCATCCTACTCTCCATTGGTTCATCCTATTGACAGGATCCAAACACATAAAATCATCCACTGCAGGATCTATAGAATAGGGAAACAATGTGTTTCTTGGGAGATGCATTAATAGATTCTCATTAGAGTCTTGAGCACGCAAACAAGTCAGTAGCTCTGGGCACAGAAAGTCACTACCACCACTTGACTGCTCGGTGCTTCTCAGCAACAAATGACCATTCATACTACGCTTGTGACCATATTTTGTGTAGTTTGTACCAGTGTTCTCCATGGGGTTTACTTCCTTTGATGCATCAAGGAGAGAATGCATAGACTGTACTTTCTCCAGGAGCCTCTGCTCATCAGAGCATACTGATCCAGAAGGGTCATTTAACAAGTGGTTAGCAATCTGGTTTAGTAATGAAATATTTGAAGGAGGCTTCCTTGACCTATCACCAGAAGACAGTAGGTGATAAGATTCTGGTCGGCAAAGGGCAGGACTGTCTTGGTTTGCTGAAGCAATCAAGGGTTCTCCAACTTGATCTCCTCTTCTTGCGTAATTGAATTCATTGTTGTTTATACCTTGACCCCAAAATGAAGTCCTCTGCTGCTCTATGCTATGATTACCACCATTGCCTTCAATACGAGGGAAGTCCATAACTAAATTACCACAATAAATACAAAGCTCAGTAAATTATATCAGATCTCAAAGAATCAAAACAGAATATACAGAAGAAGCGATTAGATACCTGACATTGGTGAAGTTGAATCAATAGCACCAATCGACTTTCTGATTGTTGTTTCAAAATTCCAAACCTGATGAGGAACTAAAGGAGGCCTATGTATACTTAAGTGGGGAAACTGCAGCTCTTGTGAAAATTCCGGTTGATACCCACTGAAATCCAGAGAGGAATCTGGATACCCATTAAGATTTATTTGGAAGTACGGCGAATTTAGAGTAGGGAAAGGCCTCTGGCTCAACATAAACAATCGGCTGTCGCACTGTAGAAGCTTCTCATAGTGCTTCTCAAGGGTTCCTTCAGGGAATTGGAGATAGTGCCTCCTGAAGAGAGAACATTGCAGCCATATACAGAGTCAAGTTAGTGTATCACAGGCTATCCAATCATTGCACCCCACAAAAGAGACCATTGAGAATGAAAAACAAAAACAACCAGTTGGAAGATAGGAACCATTCATTAAAATAGCACAAGTGAACTCTTATGATTATAGAGATGAGAATTTAAGCCAGGGAAGGACAGTGAACTGCAATTCACTCTCATGAAACTAAGTGAGCAGCGGAAACACTTCGAATAAAAAGTACAACTAGTGGTGCAAATGCTTTACATAAATCAATAATTACAATACCACAATTGGATCTTCCTTCTATTATTCTAAAAAACTAAAATTTGAGGGCACCACATAAGAGATTTCCTAACCCCCAAATCAGCTCAGGTTCCATGAAAATGACAAAGATCATACAGAGAACATTTCTTGCTATCACTACAGTATTTCTACAAGATATGCTTGTGATTTACCTTAGTCAACCTGGGAAATGGTTGTAAAGTTGATAGTTCAATAATTAAACTTGAATTTAAGGAGGGAGATAATTAATGCTGGTTTTGTTTGTTACCTGAATATAGATGCTTGACCTCCAGTAAAATCCGAAGTTGCTTGCCAAAGAGTGTGCTTTTTGGGCTGAGGATTCGTCTCTCGGAAGAACAGAGGTGCATGGGACAGCTGCAGAAAACCCAATCCTTTTCACACTAAAGTATATATAATACAAATGGGTTTTTAAAAAAGAGCTTCAGAAACAGTTCAATCCCAAGTTCATTTCAGTAAAAAAGAAGAAAGACTGAAAGATAACCTCAATTTCTAGAACCCCAGGTTCATTCTCTGAGAAGATTGCTCTGATTGCAGAAATGTCCGACCACTGGATTTCAATCTTACTCTTCAATTCATGGTCCAACACTTCCCACACTAGTTTACATTTTGCATAGTAACATTTCGCAACCAAGTCGACTTCATATCTAGATACTGTCTCCCAAGTGCCGATTCTGAGCAAATTTGCCGGGAAATTTGAAGCTTTCAACTTCTCCGAAATGGGTTGGGAAACAGAATCATCAGTCCACGCCCTTGCCTTCTCCGAATAGACATTTCGATTGGCATCCGTCAGCAAGGAACCCTTCCTTCCCTGAGACAGCTTCGTCTCTATAAGGTCTAAAAAGGATGGAGTTTTCTTAAGTGTCAACCCTAGAGGACTAGATTCCTCAGACAGATTGATTGCTCCAACCTGTAAAAAAAAACCAATAAATAAAATTAAAAATAAAAAGAATCACTAGAAGGAGCAAAGAGTTATCTATCTCAAGTTAAGAGATAGATAAATGAGAGAAGGTATTAAACAAAGATGAGCGATAATTAAAACCGAAACCAGATTTGCTAAGAACCCATTAAAAGGGGAAAGATAAAAAAAAAAAAAAAAAAGGAAATCATTAAATGTAGATCACAGCTTAAGCAAAAACCCAAACCAATCAAGCCAAACTAATGGACATTCAACCCTCCCAAGCCCTTTAGCTTCAAACATTCAGAAACAAAAAGAAGCACCAAAACCCATAAAACATTGGATAGATTAAGTCTAATAAAAGCAGAAACTCTGTACCTGTTGATTACACCCAACTAACTTTATACGCTTGGAATCAGCTCCCGACACTTCAAACCCGTCAGCACCATCACCTTTACTGTTACCAGAACCAACAACAGAATTCTGAAACCCATCTGAAATAGTAAACCGGCCAAACCCATCTTCCTTGTCGGTCAAAAACACAATCCCCTGCGACCTAGGTCTCTGAACCATGGTTTTCTAGCCTCCCCTTTATCGGAAAACAAGTCTTTCTCGGCTCAAAATCTCTTCTTTTCAGATGAGCTTCGGTTGCCAGACAAGGCTGGAAGCAGAGGATACGGAACACCTAATAAAAACAGAGCAGTGGAGAGAGGGGGAGAAAGAGGGTTGACGTTTTGAACTCTTCTTCTCTATGCATTTGGAAGAGACGGGTTTGAATTAAAACTTCATGGAAGCCCAATCATCTGCTATTATTAGAAAATAGTCCAGTTTGACCGCTACTAAAGAGTTCACTGACGTAAGCCTATAGCCACGTATTCGAATGCTGCCTAGAGATACTTGGAGGAGAGGTTGCGTCTGTTTTAAGTCTAAGCACTCTGCTCCTCTTTTTGGGTCATCCTTTCCTTTTTCTTTAGCTGTTGAAGAGATTGGCTGTCTTAATGCTAAAAAATGGTGAAATGTCATGGAAGGATTCAAGTAAAAATGGAATAAAAACCCTTCTCATGAATGTTTAAGAATTTTTTTTTTCATAAATAGGGGATGTTTAAGAATGACTCAACATTTTTTTTTCAATCAATCTCTTTAATACCATTTAAAAGTTTGTGGTTATATATATATACATGTTTAATAACAGTGTCTGGGAAGTATGAATGGCAGAACAGGATTCGTGTAGCCAATCCCAAGTAATTGGAATTATGCTTTGTTCAATTTTGAGTTGAGATAATAATAATTGTTCTGTTCATAGTCAAAGCAAACTGCAGTTTACCCTTAATTGAGTAAAAAATCAATGACAAGTACCTACATATGTGTTACCAATTTTTCTAGCGTCCAATGAGATGAGAAAGGGATTAATACGTGAAACCTCGCGTTTGGACACTCAACAAATCAAAAACCTTGTCAAAAGATTAAGGTAATACCACCTTCAAATGGTGAAAGCTAGTCCTGAATGGTGATTTTATAATTAAGAAATTGAAGTACAGATACCATCACAAATGCCATTAACATTTTGCTTTTATCATCCTTATCCTACTCTGAATCCCTAACTGAGACAATGCCAAAATGGCAATTGGGTGTATGAATCATGTCAATCAATCAACTCAGGTGCCTCTGTAGTAGCAGCTCACCATGGGCTGACAGGTGGTGAACATTAAATTAGACGCTTTTAACCCTGTTATTTGCCACGCATCAGCCCATGGTAATCACAACACAATCACAGCAAGAGCTCAACCACGGATGATCCTGAGTGCAATAAATCCACACAACATAAATTCAACTTAATTACTTGTTGCTATCTCAAGATTTAACTTTGTCAAAGAACTTGGCAAACACAATGATCCCTCAATTTATTTATTTTCTAATTTTTTTTCCGGTAAGAATAATTGCTTGAAAAGCCCTCCTTTTGGATGGCCCCAATGCACATTTTGTTGAAAATTAATTTTGATGATCATTGAACAACAAACATCAAAGAGTGTTATGACAAACATATTGAATTCAGGTTAACAACAACACGAAACAAAATGAGAAAAAAAAAACAAGAAAGAATTAATTTCTCCCCGCACAAGAATTTAAGTGATTTGACAATATTACCTACATCCATGAACAAAGATGATCAGAACATTTTTACCATGATAATGTTAACAGAGACACATATTGAGTTAAATTGTATATTGGTTGCTTTATTTCATAATTTCAACCGGCATTTATATATATAAATGTTAATTTAAGATATACATTCTTGAATAAAAGTATTCATGCATTTTGACATAATAGTTTCTCATTATTTTAAAGTGTAAAATATTTATAAAGATACTTCGAATTATATATATATAAAACTGAAACTATTGAAAGGCCCCAAGAAGAGCGATCACATTTATAAAAAAAAGACCAAAAAAAAAAGAAAAAAAAAGAAAGAGTAATCACTAATTTTAGAAGTCTTAATATTTAAGCACTATTGAGAAAGGCGGCTTGGAGTCAAGTGTCACTCCTGGCCAGGGCGGCGGCTTCTACACAAAAGTGGGAGAGATATAGACATACAAATTTTTATTCTGTCATTGGCCGCCGCCTACAATCTTTAAGCCAACGAGCCGTCCGCCATAAATATACTCATCATCGTGCGCCGGCGTCAGCGGTTGACGCATGCCCTTTATTTATCACCTCTGCTTTCTGGATTCTCACTTGACATCATCATGAATTAACATTTAATTAGCTTCTTCCTCGTCGGCTATGATTCTAATTCTTCCACAATTCAAAGGGGAAATTAAGGCATGTGACTAGCGAGGGGATTTGCTATTTGTGGATTGCTTAATTAGCTTAATCCTCCCAATTGCTTGCAAGACAAGTGGAAGAGTGCGTGTGGTTGCCTTTTTGGATGACTTGAACACACTCAGCCCTCATCCCTCTTTTTATCATTGCCGACTATGTATGTGAATGCTTGCCACATCATCTTACTGATTGTGTGCCAAGTCATTTACATGGATAAGGTTTAGGGTTTGAATAACATCCAATCTAAATGGATTAATATCATGGCAGTTCCAATCAATGTGTGACACGATGCAGGACAAAAGATGTGTTAATCAATACATAAGGGTAAAAGAAGGGTAATACTATAAATATATAATAAATATGTATATGTGTATTTATTAACACACCCTTTGTCACACATTTTGTCACTTCCTGGTCAGAGATTGGCTTGTATCTGTCCATTCAAACTGGAGATGATGAAAACCGTCTCCATCATCCCTAGTATTACTAAGGATCTATCCCTCCAGTTAAAGTGAAGGAGCAACATAATTCCAGATGAAAGCTGTTTTAGTAAATTTACAAAGGTTAAGGAGGGTGCTGTAATAAATACACAATAGATAAATACTTGTGTAATTAGCAAAGAACCCTTTGTCAGGGATTCATATCCTCTTATCTAAGTTTTTGGTGCTCCACAGACATGAAAGAGGTGAGGGTCATACATTTTTTTGAGAAGACTCCTTGCAAAAATGCATGGGTCTCTCCTCATTTGTGTCTTGGAGCACCAAAAATGTGGACCAGAGGATACGGCTCCCTTTGCCAGGCATTGTGACGCATGTTGGATTTGTATTGGTGTGATCTATCTTGGTTAAACAAGATGCTTCAAACTCCATGGACGACTATATTGAATGACTGATAGTGTGGTACTGTGGGTCTCTTTTGAAGTGTGGATCCACATGGAGAGAGAGGAGTTCAAATAATCTTTTGTATGGTTGGATAGATATCAAGCCAGTATCAATCTAGCAGTGGTACATGCCTAATTATGGGAAAAAAGAAAATGTTTTGTTATGGAAAAGTGTCTGGATGTATTTGTGGTTCAAAAAAGTGTTCAGGTGTAAAAAAAAGGGATGCCAAATTAAAAAACACATCATGTGTCAATCAATGGTACACCTATATAGGTTTATGTCAATACTGACTGATAATGTATCAGATGAGGGGCCTCTCTTTACACCAACCAGATGATCCACGATCGGCTTGGGTCCTAGGTGGGACGCTTCCTTCACACACGAGACAATAGATGATCAAAGAGTTAGTATCGGCAGGGTGTTGGCTTCTAGCTCTCTGACGATCAAGTCGGAGAGATCAGGGGGATGTAAAAGGAGTTATCTCCTATTAGAGTTTTCAAAATCTCTTACCTGAGTGACAAACTGGTGTTTGTATTTATAGACTCAGGTTAGGGTGTCTCATGGCGAATCCTGCCTGTTGCTTTTCGCCTCTGCTCTCGCACGTCGCTGCCTCCAACATTTTTGCTTGTTGTTGTCTCCCACGTTCTTAGGTATATTTTCTTCTGCCATGCCTATCCTTTTTTCATGATTGACAGGTTTGTTGGTAGGTTTGTTGCAGAGATCGTGTGATTTATATAATGATTTCCAGATCATGTTTATCTTTAAATTGAGTAGTCGGGGTCTTGAGTGGTGTTAACATTTCAGCGAAATAGTCGGGCGGCCATGCCTTAGTGGGTCGGAGAATTTTAGGTTCTCAAGAGCTCGAGTGTTTTTTAGACCTCGAGTGCTAGGATTGTCCGTCAGAATTATTGATGGGATACTCGGAGTCGGATATTGAGGAAATATCTCAGCTTATTTGTTGAGGGCCTTGGTGGGAAGGTTTTGGGCTAGACTTCCTTGGAACTCTTGAAGTCACATTATCTAGGGCCAGGATCCCAGTGGCTATTAGGTTCTGTTCATGAGGCTCTCGGCATAATCTTCCCTATCATTGACAATCATTCTCCTTATGGAAAATTTACAAGTACTTATTTATGTATTTACGATAACATCCCCTTATAACTCATTATATTTATTGAAACACCCCTTTATTAAGCTCTATGTTAAGCGTTAATTACTATAAACCCTAAAGCCCAACCCTAAACTCCAATTAGAAGAGATGATTTGAACCTAGCCCATGAGAGAGGAGAGAAATCATGTCTGTATCAATATACCATGCAGGTATGAAGGGAGCGACTAAATGCACCTCCAAAAATTCTCTTAAACCCCCAATTTTTTCCCTTTCACACTCTTTCCCTTATCCCCTCCTTTACTTAAAATACCCCTCCCTCTCCCTCCTTCCCACACCCCCATCTCCGCCACTTCTAACCCACCCCCTCTCTCTCCCTCCCTCTCCCGCACCCCCTCCTCCTCCTCTCTCTCTCTCTCTCTTCCTTCTTCTTCTTTTGTTTTTTTTCTTCGGAATGCCTACAGGTCTGAACAGGCACAAAAAAAGAAGAAAGAGGGAGAGAGAGAGAGAGGGGGGTGGGTTGCCGTCGCGGAGAGGGAGAGAGAGAGAGAGGGTGGGTTACTGTTGGAAAGACCGTTGCTGGCAATGACAGCGAAGAAGAAGAAGGGGCGGGAGTGGGGGTGTGTGTGTAAGATGGAGGGGTATTTTAGGTAAGGGAGGGGGTAAGGAAAATGATATAAAAGAAAAAAAAAAAATTTGAGGGGGTGAAATTTTTTTTGGAGGTGCATTTAGCTGCTCCCCCTATGAAACCGGGCTGATATCATCTTTGCCACCCCCCTACAGGACACTAGGAGGGGAATCAATTCACTTTTTGGAGGTTTTTGATTCCCCCCCTCCCCCGCCCGCGGAGTGTCCCATCAGGGAGGGTGCCACAGATGATTTCAGGCTGATGAAACCAAGTATTAATCTTCAATTTGTATTCACCATACCACCGTCTTTTGACCCATGTGACCCATGTATATTTATCAAAACACTCTTTATCTGATATCATGTCATGCATTGGTTTGTAATGGCATTAAAGCTTTCCAATCATATGAGAAATGCCACTTTGAATAGATGGATATTATGCCAGTATCAATAAGCGTGTGACAAGATGATGACAAAGGGTGTTTGCGTGTGACAAGATGATAACAAAGGGTGTTTGGATTAATAAATGGGTGAAAGGAGGGTACAATGATAAAGTTTTACTAAATAAATACCCGTGTATTTATTAATACACCCTTTGTCAGACTGACGTGATATTTATCCATTCAGATCAGAGATGATGCGGACCTGATCACCCCTACTCAGCATGGGACTTGATGCCGTGTTTTGGAAAAAAAAATAAAAAATACAGTGTTTAATTTAATATAATTTTTTTGCTCCGACCACTTGGACATAAATCATGTTTGACAACGGATAAATACCACAGCCACCCTAACACGGGACATTGACACACAAGTACTTCTTTGCTAATTGCTATGTGCATACAGGAAAAAAAATTAGGTGAAAACGAATCTTGTGAGAATTGTGAAAACTGCATCATGGTGCAGATACATCAGCGCCAAAAAGTGTCAAGTGCCCCTCAAAAAGTGTAAATCACTTTTTGGTACTGATGTGCCAGCACCTCTGATGCTGTTTGCACAGTTCTCACAAGATTCATTTGCTCATAATCCGAGCCCGTGCATATATCATAGCACGTCTTTGGACCCAAATCTGTTATTTACCAAGACACCCTTTGTCAGGCAGATGATTCGAGCCCGTCAGACCCTGATGAGTCTTGGTTGTTTTCCGGTGTGCAACTGGAATGGTGACTTGGTGGCCAATTAGAGGAAAAGTGAGTTGACTTTAGTGAATGGGGGAATACCAGCATTATTGAGATGATTATGAATTCTGAAATTATTATAAGAGTAATGTTCGCGTGCTTCAATGATACACTGGAACTTAGGTGTTCGAGGGCATCCCAACCTATGAATTAGTTTCATCGAGACTGATTTGGGCAGTAATCATTAGCCAGTTACTTTCAATTGTGTGAAATGGACAAAAGAAACATCTTGTGGTTCCGTCATAAAATTCTGAACTCCAAGTAAACCTGTCATAGGATTTGAACTTAGATGAAGTTGACCATTTATTGGAGAAAAAAAAATGATTATAACTGTATTTTTCTTCTCCGAAAAACCTTACTTCCATGCTGCTATGCAGGGAGGATACTTAGATGTGAAAACTTGGTAAAACCACTCAAGATGTCAAAACTTTAATATATTTTTCCATTTTTTAACTTTGTTCATTTACTTATTAAGACGTGAATAAGAGAAAAAGGGGAGATAAAAAAATGCACGGTAATTTGTGTTCCAACTTATTTTCTAAGGTGGTTTTGCTTTTCCCTTTTTCCCTAAGGTTTACCTTATAACAGACAAAGCCTAAACTTTGAATTAATCAAGCGAATCAATAGCGTCATATTATAAGATGTACAAGAAGTTTCATTGATCAAACCAATCAAAGAAAATTTTACTAAGCCAGCAATCGAGCAGTTGGTGCGAAACATGGGTCTTGGTGTACAATTTGTCTGCACAAGATCATTACTCATCACAGCCATCATTATATTCTTGCACTTTTCACCACTAATAAGATTGATGGAAGGATTGAAATCATTATGAGAAGATAAAATCCCTTGACGTCTCCAATCTTCAAACGTGAAGTACCAACGTGCGGTTTCTTTTTCACATTGCTTGCGTTTAGTCATCTCAACGTCTCTTCTGATCTCTGACTATTGC
>JAOXJP010235523.1:0-10003 GCA_025762735.1 Platanus orientalis | reverse complement strand
TTGTTAATTTTAGTAAGAGAAAGATTTTAGAAGATTAGATTTTATTTGGGTTCAAAAGGGGAAATTCGCACAAATTCAAATTTTGGAATGTTCTACATAGTGTTGCTTCCAGAAGGCATAATGTTTTGCACAGATGTACGATTGACACAATTCTTGATGTGTTGAAAAGAAGACTTCAAGGGCTACAATCGTTATTTCATGATAGATTTCCAAATTCGTTCATTTTCAAGGCGAAAATTGTGCTCAAAGATTCTAGATGAGATTGGAATACTTTCATACAAATTTTGGACAAATTTCTTTAGATTTGTTTAGGGTTTTTCTATTCTTTTGGTCTTTGACTTATAAATAAGTGTAATGTAATGAAGAGTGATTATTGATTTAATTATTGAATTAAGTTTTCAGTTATAGATATTTGTTCTCTACCTTAAATTCTTGGTATTTTTTTCCTTTAGAAGAAATCAATAAGTCCCTGTTTCTAGTATTTCTAGTTTCGAAAACCAATAGGATCATGGAAGGTTTTTCTCATTCTGTTGGTGAGATTCATACCCTACGCTCGAACTGCATCATTACTTTCACTCCTATTTCTATCATGCTTAGATGAGATTGGATTGCATAGTCATGATTGAGCTCATTCAGTCATGAATAGGAGTATTTTGGTAAATTCGCTTGTAGTCACGAATTTTCTATGTTAATATATGCGCCCATAAAAAAATTGACACATCATTAGCGATAAAGTGACACAATTTCCATAACCATCATGTGTTTCAATTCATGAATTTGGCTTAATAAATGCCTTTTCAAATTTCATATACCTTTGCCTTATCATTTGAGGTGAATTGACCTTGATGTCATCCACAAATGGGTGTCTTTTCAATTGACCTTGTGAAAATACATTTATTCCCTTATTTTTAGACAGGTCTTTTCAATTTCATTTTTGAAATTACTGAAGTATCCCTTCCCTATTTAAGGAGAGTCTTGTTCCTTCTCGAGTTACTTTACATTTTCAGAGCTTTGACAACATCAGATTTTTTTATTGACAGTGCCCTTACCAGTTTTCACTATGCCCTTTCTATCATGCTATATTTTTGTTAATTTTCTTTAGCAGGACTATTGAGATATTGATGCCGGGTGGGTGGGACATGAGTGAGGATATGAAGTTTATCGAGTGGGTGGAACTATAAGAGATCTTGGTGTTGAGGTATATTGTGTAATTGTCAATTCCATGACACAAGGGTGTGTTAGATGGTACATGTTGTAATTATGTTGTATCAAATGAGTCATGTAAGTCCTAGTCTAGAGTGAACTTCAAGAAGCACATTATAAATCTAGGAAGACCTTGCTTGAGAGACACGTGTTTCAAAAGTGTATATCAAAAGATTGTCTCAAGCCTCAGCTCCAAGCATCTAAGGCATCTATATGCACTCAAAGGTAAAATCAAGGTATATGGTTGTTAAACTGAGCCCATCACCTAGGATTGGTTGAGATGAGACCTAACCCGAACCTTAGAAAACTCCTCACATGCATTTGGTTAAGTATAGAACTTAAAGAAAGAAAATGACCAAAAATTACAAGGTACTTGAACTAATCCAACTACCTAGACCTATCCAAGGTAGAGATTGGACCGATCTAGGAGCCCTTGGGTGGAGCACAGGCATGATAGTAGCCAACTATGCCGATCCAAATGCAATATGGACCAATCTAAGTAGTCTTGGAAAATGATCATAGTTGATAGAAACCATTTGGTCCGATCAAAAATATTTAGATTGATCTAGCTGGATTGATCCAAATATTTTGAATGATCTAGATTGCCAAATATGGGAAAAAATCATCCAACTCGAGAAATCAAGGGCCTTGATTATTTGTCTGTTTGAGTTCAATCTTAGGCCAAATTTTCACACATCTATAAATATCAGGACCCTTAAAAAAGAACTAACACAAAACCCTACTCCATTAAAGTAATATTGAAGTTGTTCGTGAAAGTTCTTATTAATTTATTGGCAAATCTCTATCAAGTAAAGTGAGGTATTTTTCTACACTTAATTCCTACTCAAATCCTTTGTAAATCCATAAGGGAATCGTGTGTCTTGGTTTCCCTTACCTAGAAATGACCTTGAAAGCTCTAAGAGTTAAAGCCCCAAAGTTTAACATTAAATATGTCAAAATCTCTCAAGAGAAAGGTGTTCAACAATAGTTAAATCATCCTACTAAGAGGCATTACTATGGAGATCATTTTGTAAGTCATTCTACATCAACTACATCTATTGGAAATCTTGCCGAAGTTACTGAGAGCATTTTGATACCTCCATCGAAGTCATTAGAGGTGTGTGAAACATCTTCCAAAGTCACCGGATGCATTCAGCTTACAAGTGAGATGATTCTCATGGGTTAGTAAGGTTGTTTAGAAATTTATTGATTTTTCTTGCAATAGATTAGTTAGTCTATTAATTAAAAGTCACTAGCTCTATGACAAGCTTTAGAAGTGGACATAGGCCAAGTGAACAACCGAACCATAATATAATCTTGTGTGTCCTGGTGTGTTTGTTGGTGTGATTTATTTTTTGTATTACAACATTCTTGGAAATATTTATTGATGTACATGTATTATTGTCAATCCCATGGGAAAAACATTTTGCAAGGGATCCAAGATCTGATTGAGTCGTCTCCAAAAGAGGAACTCCAAGAAGGCTTAAGACATGAAGATCAAGGCCAGCAGATGGGAACCAACATCCCAAAAGGTAAAGGCATGCATGTAGCATGGTTAGGGTCATTTAGTGAAGACCACAATGTGCATTTGCACATGTTGGAAAGCCCTCTAAGGACCCAGGGGGAGTGAACTTCCCAGGGAGAAAATAAACTAGAAAAACACATTTTCTTGTTTTTGACCACTCATAAACCTCATGACCAGTCACACTCAGAAAAGAGGCCCAAAATCAAAACACCTAAGGACTGGGTCCCTTCTCCATGACCAATCACACGATGTGGGTCTTGACCAAACGTGACTAGTCACAAAGTCCATGACCAGTCATGAGACATTTTCTCGAGGATTCAAGTGGTGTGACCCTAGGTTTGTGACTGATGACAATCCCCATGGTTGGTCAAACCTGGGTGCAAACTTAAGTTCGAAAAACACCATTTTTTAATGAAGAACTCACATCTTTTGCCCATTTTAAAAGATTCTAATTTGAGGAATAATAGTGTTTTTCGAATCCTATAAGAGGGAAATTTTCTTCCTTAAAGAAAAACTTCAAGAATTCAAGAGAGTGTTATTTTCTTTGTCAAAAGTGAGCTCCCAAGAGTGAAAAGCATTCTTCCTCCATTACTTGAGCTCGAAGCTCCACAGTCCCTCAAGAATCTCTCTCGTGCTACCTTCTCTACTCTACTTTGCTAATATCTCAAGGAGAGGATTGTGTGATTTATCCCTAGAAGAAACCCTTCTTTGGTTGGCTAAGCTTAAGGAGCTTTAGATCTAAGGCTTGAAGTATTGAAGAAAAGATAGACATACTAGCTCTTCAAGGAGCACTCCTACTTTATAAGTAAGCAACATCAACCATTAAGTGGTAAGTTTTTATTTTAGTTTGCATTCATTTGCATTTATTTTCATTTTCATATTTCTTTTCTTCCACCAAAGACCCCGGAAGTTGACCACACTTACTGGAGACACTAAGTGTATTGTTTAGCTTGTCAAGAAAAAGTAGATAGGTTTTGTATGTTTTTAACCTAGATTGTAGTAGTCAATCTAAATGAAATATACCTAAGCTCGGTGGTGAGCTTTAGAAGAGTAGACATAAGCCATCATGCCAAACCATTATAAATTGTGTGTTGTGGATTGTTTATGTGATTTTTTGTCTCTTTACATTGATAGCCATATCTACTCTTGTAAATCATCTATTTGATAAAATTCCTAAGTAGCTACATTATTAGCACACACATACACACTTGCTTTAATTCAAAGGGATTAAATTGAATTAAAATCAATCATAACAATCAAAAAGAGATAAACAAATTTAGAAATCCTATTCCACCCCTCTAAGATAAACCTACATAGTATGTCAATATCAAACACACAGAAATTAACTATAGATCAACTAAATAAGATTGGAATAGTTTTCTATGTGCATGACCTTGTGACTTAATCAAACTTAATAAATTGGTTACAATAATAATAGTTATTTTGTACTAAATTAACCAAGTTTGTTATTATTCCATATCCAAGTATTAATTGCAATTAATTAGATTATAGTGTAAATAGATTAATTCCAGTTAATTGTAATTTGATGATTAATCTACAAAGGATAAATTAAAATAGTAAAGTAATAAGGGATTTCTTTTGTGATTGATTGGGAGGTATTGAACTTGATTAAGACTAGACCTATTCTAATACTGAGATGATCTAACTATTTTTAGATAATGGATTGGATTACTTAATTGAATTAAGATCAAAATTATTAGGGCTGAATTAGAAAATTAAGTTTAAATTGAAAAAGACCGTATTCACCCCGTCTAGGATCAATTAGGATAACAATTAAGAATTTCACTTGGGATGACCAGGTATTGACATGTTCAATACTTTTTTTGTGAAAAGTGTTTGAAATAAAAGTATCTCCATGAGGAGCTCCATAAACTAAGAAATAGATTCCATACTTGATAAAATAGTTGTTGTGGGCATCGAAAAAGGGGAGGCTCGCACCTCCTCCCCCCCTTCCTTTTTTTTATTGTCTCGGCTCCTGCCCCCACTTTGCCACATGTGTCGTGGGTTAGTCTTCTAAGGGGTGTGATGGTTAGTCATATAGCTACCAATTGACAGAGTATTTTGGAGCTACCAACAACTCAGGTTTACTGATGGAGTTGGACATTGGCTTTCTTTCTCGAAAAAAGGAAGTCTAGACCTTAAGGTCTAGCATAGGAACTCCTAATACTAGTTTGGTTTACCAAAGAGTAGGGTAAGCTATTTTGTTATGGTTAGAGAAGGTGTTAGGCACCCCAAATACCCACATTTTTATGATGGTTTCTTGTAGCATGTTTGCCATAAGGTGCCATAGGGATGTGTGCCAATAAAATTAGTTGATCATGTGTGTTTTATAGGATAACGCCTAAACTTCATCTCAATAGATGAATTTTATGTCAAGCGTTAGACACCCAAATGACCAAAGGAGTGCCCAACTTCACTTCTAAAGTTGACTAAGGGTTATGTTAAGGTTTTGAAGATGGGTTAGACTTTGTAGGGTTCTATGGATATAGGGTAAATGGGACTGGTCCCACAAGCTTAATGTCTGGATTCAAGTCCAACACCTAAATTTTAATACCTAAAGCCTAAATTTCACTATGGTCAAATTCAAGCATTGGGTAATCCAACAACCAGTAGAGGATTGGTTTGGTTCTTTCTGGTTTAAAGGTGTATGTATGACTTCTTAAGACATACAAATGGACTAAAATACTTACAGTGGTGGGGGGCCTTCCAAACCATGCACATGGATACATACATACATGCATAAAAAGGTGAAAAATGAAATATAAATGAGAAGGAACTAGGATATGAAGTAATCATAAATACAGTCCATTATACAATAATAAGACATAAAAGTATTAACAATAGCAACAAATGAAGAGTGAGATCAAACATAAAATCATAACGACCGAATTTTTTTATAATGCTTGAATTTTATGTCTAACGCCTGAATTTCACTCTATGTAAAATTCAAGCATTAGACATTGTCTAGACTGTGTATGGGTTAAACCCGTGTCCCAGTGTGTGTCCCCCAAGTTTCTGATAAAATTAGAGGTTCTGGACCTCTGTGCAATCAAGAGGGTCACTGATCTTAGACCAAAGAGCATGGGTGGGTCCCACAAACATGGTTATAGGCTTTTGGGCCTTATGAATGAATTTTGATTTAACACTTGAAATTAATATAATGCCTAAATTTTTCAGAATAGAAATACAGGCATTGGATTAATGGTGGGTTAGTGTGACTTCTATATAGATCTTGATCATAAAGACATGTCACAACCTATGTTGGGTCTGTGGGCCCCCTAATATTGCTCTAAAATGCATAAATTAGGTTCTAAGGAACTCAGCCTTAATGCCTAATTGTTATTCCCAATGCCTGAATTTCTAGAATGAAAATTCAAGTGTTAAATACATTGAGACCTCACATAAGGAATAATCACCTTCTGATTGTTTATAGTGCCTTAAGGGATTTCAATGATGACATGGATTGTTGGTCCAGGAGCTCAAAATGTGGGCCCCCAAACTCGACGCATGAAGTTTAGAAGGCCTAAAATTGATCTTAATGCCTGATATTTAATATTTAAAATTCTTTCATTGAGCTCAGGAAAAAAGTCAAGTAGCTTAGTTTGTTATCCATTTGGACCCCCTACAAAGGTAACAAAATTATGGGATTTCAAAGGGAGGTAAAGGCCCTTCCTAAGCTCTTAGCATAAAAAAATTCAGCTGCTAATTCTTAACCAAAAAAATATTAAAAATCTTACACTGGTAGAGGGAGGGTCATTTAGAAACTAAACTGAGCAGTTTTTATCACAGACTTGCAAATGAGTTTTCACAGCTTTAACATTCTCCAAAATTCATCAAAATTTATATAGATGTAGAACACTCATCCATGGGTCTACCCTAAAAAAACCAGACCAAAATATGCACTACAAATTTTTTTAAAATCAAGGAGTATCCCATTCTCAAATAAAAATCCAGCAGAGAGTTGTTGTGTAGCCATATTTAAGAGGTTAAATAAATGCTAAAATTGCTCATATTTGCAATGTATGAAGGGAGGGAAAACATGATTCTAAACATAATCTAATCATGGAAGAGAAAATGGGAAGGGATTACCTTTCCAAGGGTTGGAGCAAAGGGGGAGTGATGAACTTCCTTCCTTCTCTTCTATCTTTCTCTTTCTTTTTCTCTCTTAGATTTTTCTTTTAATCTTTTATCCACCACCTATGAGTTCTAGTTTGACTCTATTTATAGAGTATTTGGGGATTTGAATGGCTGCCATGTGGATCTTTGATGAGAAAATGAAGGCCATCCAATGGTTGATGGATGGATGGTTGATATTAAACTTAGGGAAGAGGCTAAAGGATCTTAAGGGCTAATTGGATTTTTAAGGGTTGGGTTTAGACTTGGGGAAGGGCTAAAGGATACTAAGGGCTAGTGGGATCAATGGCTAGGATTAGATTTAGGTAAACTTGGTGGCAAAGTATGGTTTCCCATTGGTTAGTAGGTTTCAAGGGCTGAGATGTACTTTTAATCAATGGTGAGTATTGGTTTGATGAGACTTGAATGAGAGGCTAAATAATCTGATTGGTTATGGGGATCAAGGGCTAGGATTGGATCTAGGTTCAAGGGTTAGGATGAAACTTATGGACAAAGTAAGGTCTCCCATTGGTTTATTGATTTCAATGGTTGAGATGAGGGCTCTTCTAATCAAGGGTGAGGATTGGTTTGAAGAAGATTAAGGAGAAAGAAAGAGGATCCAATGGGTGGACCTAAAGGGGTGTACCAACTTGATGTCAATCCAGGGGCCATAAAATGATGCTCCCAAAATGGGTGCTTTCCATGAATTAATGAGAGCATTAATGAGGGAAACCCTAAAGTCTTGCTACATTATACATGTAATGATTACATTTTATGGAAAATACCCCCTTATTGTCAAACCCCACCTTCTGGGTTCCTGGGCTCAAAAACCCATGAATTTACTATGCTTTTTGGGTCTCCCAAATGTTCCGAAAGAGATTGTCATGATCGGAATTGAATTTTGATGAGTATAAGTACGGGAAATTTGGGTTAAAGTAACCCTAGAATCTTTCAAACACATATGAGAGAGGGAAAATGGAAATTGAGTTTTGAATCCTTGATATGAAAGCTAACTCTTAGGTTTTATGAAGTACATGTTCAAACTATTTGCCAAATTGATACCTGAGCAAGAAATTACACTTGAAACCTCATACTAGTAAAATACTAATCTTCTCCAAAATTAGAATTGGAAATTTGATAGGTTTATTGTGGAAAAATTTGCAGGTGATAGAGTGTTGAAGGCCTGAGAGTCACGAAAACATAGGGCCTAATAGCTCTAGATTTGGATTTCGGAGTAATTACCAGCAGACTCTTGAATTCTATGCAAAACAACTTTATATTCTCAAAATAACTCATAAAGACATTCTAAAAACATTTGCATCAAATATTTTCCAAAATATCCAAAAATTGAAAGTTACTTGAAATATTAAAAAAAATAACAAAAAGTGACTGTTTGAGGGCCTAAACAATAGATTTTGGGGGCCTTCTAGATCTTAAACCATGACAGCAGTTCAGAACTACGTAGAGATCATTGAACCGGTCATTTTCAGTATATTGGGCATCGGGATCAAAAGTTATGGTTGTTTTAAGTTTAGGGGCCATTTTTTACTTCTCATGATCAATCTGCTATACAGTTTGCAACTTTCTACACTACATCATTCTCCTATAGTTGGAGAGAATTCACCCATGAATTCAAATCCTCATCACTTGAGCTTTCACCAAGATACAAAATGAGAGGCTTCATATTAAACACATAAGATGTGCAAACGTGACTTGGTAGCTTTAACCGATAATGCATTAGCATTGAATTTTTCAATGACTACAAGCAGACCAACCTTGTTAGTAGCGATCTTCTTATAATTGTTGGCACCCAAAATTCTATGAAAGTAATAAAATATTCATGAAGGATATGTAACTCGCAAAGGATGAATAGTGACTCATGAAGTGTCACTCTCGTGAGTGATGAACAATACCTCGTGAAGGACCAACCTCGCGAATGATAAACAATGTTTTACAAGTCATGTAACAATCAGGAAATCAAAGGTCTTCCATTAAGGTTGTAATTAACAAGTCTCTTTCAAGAGATTTGGAGTAAAAGTCCCCACACATAAAATAATAAACCAACCCTTGAAAGGTTGGAAATTTGAACAATTTGAGTTTCAAACATTCCATAGAGAACCATATGAAATTTGGTGTTACAATAATCCCCAATTGAAAACAATTCCTTGATAGCTAGACAAACTCACCAATTTCAAAAGCCACATGTCATCACTTACTATCAACTATAGCTTTGTACCAAATTATGATTGCATTTTGGTAAATAATGGAAAGTGGGATATTTTGGTAGATTTGACCTAATGACAACATGTGGTAGGGCTAATGTCATGGTGTATGTCAATGACTAAATATTCTTAATGACTATGTGTAGCAACCTCAATTTATTAAGTTGCATCCTGTGGACATCAGCATGCCCACTTCGACTTATGCTTCATGTGGTCGGCCCCTCCTGGAAGAGGGTTTGGGCTTTTGCTTGGAGTCGCCACAACCTCTGGGTTAACCGACTGAGTTGGACGTCGGTCCTTCTTTTCGGGGAAAAGAAGAAAACTAGACTCAAAAGTCTAGGGCTTAACTCCTAGTGCTAGTCTGAGTCCCTGAGATTATGGTAAGTTATTTGGTTGCACTTGGGGAAGGTGTTAGTCACCCCAAATACCTGCCTTTTAGGGTGGCTTCTCCCATTCATATGAATTTCAAGTTTATGTTCATAATCATGCATTATTAATTGTGAATTTAAGTGTTAAAACCTTTTTAATGTGAGTTAGAGATTTGTTGAATTTTTCTCAAGCCTAACGCCTATTTTGGCTCTTAACACCTATTTTTCTAATGCCTGAAATTAATTCAGGGTGAAAAACAGGCGTCGGCTTGTGAATAGTCCACAAATTGTTCCTAATTTTGACCTTTTCTACATATAGGAAACCCCTCAAGGTTTTGGTATTTAGAGGGGTGATTGATCCATCTAAATGGCTTGTTGTTTGCCTGTTTTTCCATATGCCTAAATTTTAATTCAGGGTGAAAATGGGCATTAGGAAACTTGACCAAGTAAGCACTTTAGTGCCACTGTTTAGGGTGTTTGGGTGGGTCCCAGCACTGTAGGATCCTAAGTTAAGGAAAGAGGAAGTCTTCTAGGATTACACTGTGCAACCC
>JAOXJP010235522.1:0-10003 GCA_025762735.1 Platanus orientalis | reverse complement strand
ATGAAGTTCCAATCGAGTCCGTTGAATTACGGTACCTTGCGAAACACCGAATCAAACTCCACCCTAGGACAAGTAGCACAATCTCAAATAAAGTAAAATCATTCTAAATCAAATAAAATAAAATAATATTAAAGCAAATCAAATAAGAATAAATCAATCAAATAATATAAAACAAAATAAAATCATATCCCATCAAACCCTTCCTAATGTATCACACTTACAATCGAGCCTAACCTAGCAAGTCATTTGTCTCGTGTCATCTAGCCCATGCTATCCAACAGTTCCTAATTTTCCATGCCTCCCAAGTCCACCCAACCCTCTTTGGAAAGTTCAATATAAATTTTAAAATTTGAAAAAGAGAAGGCCATATGTCAAACCACAGTTTACTCTAAGATTTGTGTCAAGTCGCCCCACTCATTTTTGGATAATTCTTATTCTATATGCCCCATTGTCTCACCTATTCCATATTAAGCTCACCCATTACACTTCAGCCACATCATCAACACAACTCGTATGCTTGCATTTTTCTTTTCATTTCTCTTTTGAATTGAACACAAGTGTGGGACCCAACAACACATATAACCAGCCTCAAGTTTCCATTTTATCTTTGCTTATTCCTTTTCTGACCTATTAATCACACTCATACGATTAGTCACAAAATCGATCTCAAAATGGTTTGAATATTTACTATTGCAACATCCTACCATGTTGGGTTAAAGATCCAGCTAGCTCCCTAGGCCACAAACCACAAACTTGCTATATATGGGCCTTGGATTGCAAAGGAATGATTGGGTGGAGCCCCCAATCATGGGGAATCTATTCAAAAATATGATACCAACAGCCAACAAGGGTAACGGCTCTCTTTGGGGATTTCTTTTAAAAAGGCCACACAAAAAAGAAAAAATGGGAGGAATTTTGGCTTGCTCACGTCTACTACCCACTGACCGCTATTCTCTCTCTTTACCCCTTCTCTCCCATGTAGATGCCAAAAAGCCCTAAGATCTCCCTCACATGAACTGTCAAAACCCTATACTCCCTCCCTCTATCAAGTTCTCACACGGTAAAACACTCAACAGCTCCCCCATTCCTCTCTTGGTCTCTTGCCCATACGAAACTTCTCTCTCTCCCTCACATATTTAGTACAACAATATTAAAGTAAAGGTGCTGCCAAAGAAGAATCCAACAAACTGTGCAACATTCTAGGTACAATAATCTCCATTAGTTTTATTTATTACTTTTATTTTGGATTTGATTTCATCTTGTATCATTATGCTAATGTTTTATACTTTCCAGCTTGTAATTGTTTTTGTTTTATTTTCATGTTGATAATTCTGTAAGCATATATGTAGGAAAATATATTACCTTGTCTTTCAAAATTTTGTCTTCCATCTTCATTTCCGTAAGACCAAAACCAGCCACCTAATATTCATATTCATTTTTTCATCCTCTACCCACTATTAGATCCTCTAACATCTTTTCCTCATTATCAATTTTTTATTTATTATTATTAACCTTTTTCCTCTCCCTCAACCCTTCAATACAGCTTTGTAGATCGTTTGTTTTTCCCATAATCTGACACTCCTCACCTAGAACATAGCCTTTTCAACATCTACCACTCTCAAACCAAACTTGTTAATAGGGGTTAAACAACAGAAGTGTCTTGTCCTCTCCAGCACCACTGTGTCAACTATGGAAAACAAACACCCTTCTTTTCGTCATCAAGGATACCTTCAGTCCAATTGCGCTCTGTTCTTGCGACTTATGACCCAAACTTATCGGCACTCTTTCCAGCTCTCTTAGACTCCTCTACCACATACAACCTCACCTCCATTTTTTCCAAAACTACATCCTTCGGGTAGCCTCTAAGACTCCCTGGTAAGCCGGCCCATAAAACAAGATACCCTTCAACTTTTTCTGGTATTATTTTTGGTCATTATTGACAACTCCTATAATCATAAATCTTCATTTCTTTGTGTGTTGTTACTATGTCTATTAGTTTCAGCTATGTCCATTCTATGGCATTTCATATTCTGAACACATCTGAATGTATATAAGCTGTTCATCATAGATCTTCTTGGTTTTGTTATGTTTCATCCTATTGGCTAAATCCTTTGGGTCATCTGCTTTCTTGATGTTCACTACTATTATTCCTCCAGTTTCAATTTGCTTTACCATTACACCATCACTACAGTTTTGAGCCAACAATTTTTGTTTTCTTCCTTTGCATGCTTTTGATCTTTGATAACGTTTACTTGACAAGTGTAAGTGAATAGTAGCTGTGATAGTTCTTTATTGTTTTTTTGTACTTGGTGCATTATTTTATTCTATTTTATTTTCTTACTAAAGTTATATTAGTATATTCATAGTCTTGCTTGAAGTATATGTATTGTCTTGTGTGTCTTGGTGGATGCTATAGGAGTTTCAAATGAATCATGTATGACATCCAAAGATAACACTTTTCTTTTCATGAATATGTCTTGTGTTGTTTTGTGACATGTGTCATTAATTCTTTCAATATGCATATGGGTCATCCGAACTAGGCCCAAATCAAATCAACTTGAGAAAAGCCAAATCAGTCAACCATGTTAACCCAAACTAAACTTAGATGGACCATGTCAACCAATTGTTCTAATCGTTACTTACCATTTCCATTTTTTTTTTTTTTTTTTGTGAGGGTTGCTAACTTTGGTGTTAGGCTTTTTCAAAAGTTGCCACCAACTCAGGGTTAACCGATTCAATTAGACATTGGTTCTCCTCCTTGGGGAAAGAGGAGAAGTCTAGACCCATAGGTCTAGGAGTTTAACTCCTGAAACTTGTCTACATTCCCGAGATAAATGGTAAGTTGTTTAGTTGCATTTAGGGAAGGTGTTAGGCACCCCCAAATACCCACCTTTTTAGGGTGGTTTCTCTCATTCATACATATTCTAAATTAAGTTGAAGTCCATACTTGTTAAATGTAAATTTATTGGTCTGGACCACCCCCATGGTGTGATCTTTGAAATTGCACCTGAGACATAGTCTCAAGCTGCCTACATACCCAATCTTATGTGGTTTAATGTTCCTAGGGTTTTGTCGAGATCAAACTACATGTAGTTCTAGGTGTTTGTTGTGTGTGCAAATCTCAGTAATCAACTATGTCTAACTTTGAGAGTGATTGAGGGTAGATTCATTTTAGGTTGTTTGTATACTTACAGAGTACTCTACGTTGCTTCAAAATGTGAACAAGTTAGTGAAATAGGAGTTAGGACTATGTTGTACCAATGTGTGTGGCTCAAAAAATCTAATTGGGCTATGGCCAAGTCCTAGGGTTTTTAGGTCACAAACCATTACAAGATGACCCTAAGATAAGGTGGAGACCATAAAAGGTCGAGACAGGTTGAAAGGTAGTGATTGGGTAGGGTGACTTGACCTTACCGCACTGATGTAGCAGCCACGACACAGGTGTTGTCTCCCAGGTAAAGTTTAGGTATCGGATATACTTGAGATTTACAAGCGTATAGTTAACCTTACTATGATTGTTGGAAAGCTGAAAGAGACATTTGTAATGAAGGGATCCCTAGATTATGTCTATGGAATGAAATGGTTCGAAGATAACATGATTAAATAATGATATTAAGTTAGAAATAAAAGGTGGAATCATTTGTTTTTCACAAACTTAATGCCTAAATTTCACTCTGATGCTTAAATTTCAACTCCTAAAATTAATTTAGGATGAAATTTGGGCATTAGTTGTTGAGGAGACCAACAACTAGCCTTAGGTATTGACTTGTCTCTATGGGTCCCATAACACAAGGGAATAAACAACTCCCCCTAAGGTCAAGTTGTTTAATCTTAGAGGTTGGGACCTTTATAGATATAGAGAGTTTCCTCGAAAGAAAAGGGAAAACTGGTCATCTCACACAAGCTTAATGCTTGACTTTAACACTGATGCCTGAATTTTAATTCAAAGGAAATTCAGGCATCAGTTATTGGAAGCCAACAATTGATCTTAGGTTTTGATCTTTTTGTATGGGTCCTAGAAGGGTGAAAAGTTATAGATAGGGGTGGGCCCCTTCTGTGGTCGATGGCATTTTCCCTAGGCCTAAAATGAAAAGCTAAACATTTTAAAAGAAAATGATTTTTAACACAGTCCTGATTCCTGAAATTCATCTTGATGCTTGGAATTCTTCTTAACGCTTGAGTAAAAATTCAAGCATTGGGATGAAAACATGCACTACAACAAATTACATATTTGGCGATCCCTCTTGGAGATGCAAACAAAATTTAGTCGATGAAAGCCACCAATTTGCAACAAAATCTATATTACGTCGCCTAAAGTGGCATGTTTTGGTGACATAATCAATTGTTTCATCGTAGAAGCTCAAATATTCATTGGCAATGTTGTGATTTGCATCACAGAAAATGTATGCTTAATGGTGACGTGGCCTTCTGCATCGCCAAAAGTAGAAATTTCATTGTTAACATTATGATTTGAGTCGCAAAAAGTGATTGGTCAATGGCTATGTAGCCTTTTGCATTGTCGAAAATAAAATTTTAATGGCGACGTTATGATTCGTGTCGCAGAAAGTGTATGCTCAACGGCAACATGGTCCTCGGTGTCACGGAATGTAAAAGTAGTGTTATGATATCATTGGCGACTTGGTTGTCTTTGTCACCCCAAGTGTGATATTAAATTACGTCATTTTGATGCTAATCTATAATACTTATAAATGTAGGAACCCTGAAAAAATTTTAATCATATATATAATTATAAAAGTATGTATATAGACATGATTCCATAATTTTCATTAATCATAATAAAATTTTATGAAAAAATTAAAATAGTCCCCTTAAGGTCCACCAAATTTGTTGTACTGACTTTCAACAATTAAATAGTTGACGTGGGTGTCTGTGTCGCTAGAAGTGTAATATAATAGATTTTTTTTACATAGTATAATGGGCATTATCTGTTAATAATTATGATGGGTTTTTACAAAATTTTCTACATAGTTATCCATAACCTAAAACGACTTGTATACATGTTTTCTTTTATACATTTTTAGACAAAAATGTCACTTACCAGTTATTTGGAATCCCAAACCATCCGTAACTCTTTTAGTAAGCATTCCCAATCACCCCCTTTTTTTAACTAATTAAGCATTCCCACCCATCCCAAAATGATTAATGAGAGAAGTTTATCAAAAAATATAAAAAAACAAACAAGTCATTTTTTAGGGCATTTCCCTTAATAATGATGGATTTTCAGAAAATGACCTACATAGCCATCCAAAATCTAAAATGGCCTGAATGTTTTTCTTATACTTTTTTGGACAAAAATACCCTCACTAGTGGTTTGGGGATGATTGGGAATGCTTAGTTAAAATGACCTTGATTACGATTTTAAGCTTCTATAGAATAATTAATGAGCTGACTTTAAGCTTCTAAATCATATTTGGTTTAGATTATTTATCTATCATAAAAATCGAATTAGAAATATATATAGTTTTGAAAACCTAACTGGATTGGATGGTCCGACCTGATTTGACCAGAATTGACACCCTAAACGGTTCTATAAAAGCTTAAAACCATGCACGAACTTGTCAGCACCTAATTTTGGTGCGACTCCCAATTTTCGACGCTTTTCTTCAAGTCAGCAGACGGGTAGAACAATCTCCAGTCTTTCTTCATAATCTAGCCAATTTCGATCAATCAAAATCAACCCATGCCCCCTTGTTGTCTTTATTTTGGTCATTTACTTTTTGTACAAAATAATATTTTATTATTAATCAAAGGTTTTATTCAAAAAATATATATTTATGTAGTCTATACTCAATTTTTACCTTTATTATTATTTTTTGGAAAAGATTAATATTATATTATTAGTTTATTTTAATTTCGGGAATTAATCAAAGGCTCCCAAAACAATTCATTCCTTCGTTTCCCCACGCCACAAGCTAACACGTGATGGTTTTGATGCCTCTTTTGAATAGGGAGCCAATGTTCATTTCAACATTTTTTTTGGTTTTAACCTTATAAACCCCATTTTAAGGGTATCTTTTTATTTTTATTATTTTATTTATTATATAAGTTTTGAAAATTAATTTTACGATTTTAACCCTACATACCTCACCTTTTGTGTATGGGAACACATTGGGACATACTGTTTTAGGTGTAGTTTCCTTTCCTTTTTTTTCATTTTTCCTTTACATTTTTTTCTCTTTCTTTCTCTTTTCTCCTTTTCTTTTTTTTCCTTTTCTTCTCTTTCTTTCTTCTTCTTTCCTGTCTTTCTTTTTCTGTTTTTTCTTCTCCTTGGCCCGGTGCCCCTCTGCCTACACCTCTCTCTCTCTCTCTCTCTCTCTCTCTCTTCTCTCAGTCTCGCCAACACCCCCATCCCCTCTCTCCCTGTGCCTCGCTCTCTCTTCCCTTCTCTTCTCTGATCTCTCTCTCTCTCTCTCTCTCTCTCTCTCTCTCTCTCTCTCTCTCTCTTCTGATCTCCACCCGACAACCCTATCATGCTTCCCTCTCCACTTTCCTCTCTACTCTCTTGCTCACCCCTCTTCTCTCTCAATCTCTCCTCCACATCCTCCCTCCTTGACTTTTCTCTACCACTCTCTACGCTCCTCCTCTCATCCCGCTTTCTCTCTCTCTCTCTCTCTCCCTGGTACACCCTCTCTCTCTGACTTCTCTCTCTCATCCCATCCCTCTCTACACCCTCTATCCCCCTTTCTCACCTCTCCGACCCCCATACCCTTACAACCTCATCTCCTACTACTCCACTCCCTCACGTTACCCTCTCCTTCACAACTCCTCTTGTTTGCCCCATTCCTCATTTGCGCCCCCTCTCTAACCCCATACCCTACATCCATGCCTTCGACCAACTAACCCACTCCATCCCTATATATCCTACAACCCTACAACCCCAGATCATCCATACCCTAGAACAATCAAACCTCCTAAATCCTCTATAAAATCCCCATCCTATTTCTTAAAAAGAGGAGCCTGACCTAGAAAAAAAAAAAAAGACCAAACCCCAAACCATGGGAAACATGTTAAGGACCATGACTCTGCCTCTCTACGGTAAAAAAAAGAAAGAAAACCCCACACAAGAAAAACCCAAACCCACAACAAAGGAGAGAGGCTATGTCAAACCCATTCTCATTATTTTTTTCTTAAGCTCAAGCCAACAACCAATCCTTTTTGCCTATTTTCAATCTTTCTCCAATCTTGCTCTGCCTAATTATTGGGATTGAAGACAAGGATCTAAGTGTGCTACAAAAAAGGGCAAATTCGTCTGTTCTCAGGTATTTAATTTATTTTTATTTATTCATCATATTTGTAAAGAGAATTTCTTTTATTGTTTGTTTTGTGTTTTAGGGAGTTCAATGAAACAATTTCAGTTCTTAACTATGCTTTTTTTTTTTTTTTTTAATTTATGCATAAGCCAAGCATTACATGTGACTAATTTATACCAAAGATTGATGTTTGCTGGGTGGTATGTCTGCTGACTAGAGATCCATTTTTATCGAACAAGGACATGAGTATGGGCTGTTCCAAATATACATGTGGGTTAGAATTCTTAGATTTTTATTGGAATTCTCAGATTTTTATTAGCATCTATCTTAAATTCATTGCTATGCTTGACAACATATTTTTTTTACTCTCAACCTCATATTATGAAAGTTTAGCATTTTTATGACAATATCATATCATGACCCTTTTTTATTTTTCCTGTATCTACATTGGGTTTGTCTTTGAATTGTAGTGTATGCACTCACATGTTTTACTTAGCCTTAGCCTCAATCATAATGTGATTCATCATCACCAAGAAATGTAGTTCACTTTAGTAATGAAGACTAAATGCATACAAAACATTGTTAAATATTTACTTTTTTTTTTTTTTTTGACAACTTTTCAATGAACTTACAAAACTATTTTTGAAGTTATTAATCACCTACATCATTATTCTTTTATCTTTGAGGCTTTCTCTCTTGATTTATCTAAGAAGTTCATTATTAACCATTTTTCTTGACAGCCCGCTTCATTACCCCATTATCTACTTGGTGTCCCATTAAAATAGATCTAGCATATCTTTATGTGTGCTTCACTTGAATCCACTTGGCCATGTTCTTAAAAAAAAAAAAAACAGATTTTAGTGTTATTAGAATAATTTCATTCAATCTCAATGTAAATTTTAGGTTAGACTTCATTATTGATCAATTCTTTTACTTATTAAAGTTTTAGTTTGAAAAAGCCAGATGTTGGATGGCATATGTTAAGTATAGCATTTTAATGGTTACTTCAATTTATTTATTCATTTTCACACATCTACATTTGTTTCTCTTATGTATGATATCTTGTAGTTTCACCATTTACATCTAAAACCAATTTTTTTTTTTTTTTATGTTCGTGATGACTTAAATTCATATTTGTCCATCTTATCTTTGGATTTATTTCTAAGTTAATCTCTTGATCAATTGTCATTCATATTCTTGTTTAAGATTATTGTTTTTTTAGCATGGTAATTTTATAGAGATTCCAATTCTTTGTTTTATATAGGAAGTCAATCTATTTATACTTTAGCACCAAGTTCCCCTTTTTTATTTCTATAATTTTCAATTTAATTATTGTTTTTATATACATGAATGTCATAACTTTCACATTAACTTCTCATGTCTTACATGGTTACATGGAAAGCAACAGAAGGTACACTTCCCAACTTATAAGATTTGTTCTTAATTCATTTAAAAGATTTGATTGGTTTAACTACAAACCATGTATGCAGAAGATATCTAGAGGTCTTGGCCATGGGATGATAGTGTGGTTGTGTCGTAGCAAGGGATATCTAAAGGTCATGAATGCATCGTGATGGTACGGTTATGAGGTAATTAGTATATGATGGTAACTTACATAAGATTTGTTTAGGTTGATATATTAGAGAGATATATAGATAATTCTTTGTGGAGAATCTAATGGTTTATTTACATATAAAATTTGTGGTGGAGATTATGTGATTTTGATGTATATGGATAACGGAGTTATCTAGCAGACATCGGTGATGTATGTGGATGATTGATATATTTGGGAGGCTTTTTTTTTTTTAAATTGTGATCTATTAGGTGATTAAATTAAGTGACATGGGGATCACTATTAATATCCAAGGGTCCATATTACAACCATTATGTTGTCGAAATTTTGGCAGAAATGACATATGGATTCCGCGCCTACTCTCAAGTCATGTAAGAAACAAAAAAAAAAAAAAAAAAAACACATTAATTTAAGATAAAAACATATAAATGACTAAGGAATAAAAATAAAATTGTTATACAACAATTGCAAGGTCCTTGGGCAAAGTACTTTACCATATAACTTATAGAAATAACAATAAACTTTAAAATTAATAACAATAAATATTAGCCTTAGCCTCATTAGGCCTGGTGAGCTAATCCCTAATTCTCTAGTTAGACTTTTATGTTTGATTCTGAGACTAATGACCAAAAATAAACCAGTTGATGGATTTTAAAAACAGTATATGATCTTCTAAAACAACAGTTGAAACATCGAAAACCATCCTGAATCGTTTATGTGACTCCATATAAGTACTTTTGAGGCCCTCATCATTATTTGATATTTGCTTGTATGACGTAATTATTGTCAGGTGTGTAAGAAAATTATATTGAATTTTTTGGTTAGTAACTGATGTGATTGCCAAAAATGAAAATGGGCCTACGTCATTGAATAGGCTTATGCAATTTGTAGTTGACGCTTAGGGGTGGTTGGTACCCACTTGTTGCATACAATAGATAAACTGTGTTAGTATGGGCAACATCATAACCTTCCTATTAGACTGGATGTCACTAGTTATGCCAAAATGTTGTTGTTGAGGACTTAAATCCATATCCTTATTTAAATTAGAATGCACACTATTTAGAAGAATGAGTATGCATCTTTTCAATATGGTGAGATGCATCCTAACCAAGTGGTTGGATGGACATTTTTAAGCATGTGGCACATTGGTTTCACCGAG
>JAOXJP010235521.1:0-10003 GCA_025762735.1 Platanus orientalis | reverse complement strand
GTCGGCCTTGCTTCTCCAAGTCCTAGCTTCCTGAAAACCGAAAGAGGCATAAGATTAATGCTAGCACCTAGATCACATAAAGCTTTTTCAAAGCAAGAATTTCCAATAGTGCATGGAATTGTAAAACTCCTTGGATCTTTAAGTTTTTGTGGAAGTTTTCTTTGTAGGATGGCGCTACACTCCTCCGTAAGCTTCACGGTTTCATATTCCTCAAGCTTCCTTTTGTTAGAAAGAATCTCCTTCATAAACTTGATATAGCTTGGCATTTGTTCAAGTGCATCTGCAAAAGGTATATTAATATGAAGTCTTTTAAACACATCTAAAAATTTTGAAAATTGTTTGTCAAGTTTATTTTTTCTTTAACGCTGAGGAAAAAGGATAGGAGAAGAGTAGGGCTTAAGAGAGTTATCCATATGTTGCTTTTGAGAGTCTTTTGGTGTTGGCCCTTGATCTTCCACCTTAGCCGATTTCCTCCCTGAGTGACTTCGGGTATGGCTTGGTTTGGCTCTTCTTCTTTGTCTTCAATGGATTACTCGATAGTCTTTCCACTTCTTAAAGTAATGGCTTGCACTTGCTCCTTTGGATTGACTTCAGTATTACTTAGAATATTACCCTGTTGCCTTCCCTAGAGTTGGTTTGAAATCTGTCCAATTTGCATCTCCAAATTTCAGATAGAAGCTGCTTGGTTCTGGTAGTTGGTCTCGGTCCTTTGTATGAACTGTGCAAGGATCTCTTCCAAATTTGGCTTTTTCTCTTGTGGTTGGACTTGTGGTGGCTGCCTAACATGATTTTGATTGCCTCCTCCCCATGATAAGTTAGGATGATTCCACCACCCTGGGTTGTATGTATTGGAGTAGGGATTGTTTTGGCATTGAAAGTTTGACACAAATTTTTCTTGCTCAGATGTGCTTGTGGTAAATGGGCTTCTCACTTGACAATCAACGCTGGCATGATTCCCTGCACAAAAATCACAGTTTACATTAGTAGATTGGATGGCAATGACATTCATATTACCTAATTGCTTAGATAAATTAGCAACTTAAGCATCTAAAATAGAAAAAGCATCAATCTCATGAATTCCCACAACTCTTTTTGGTGCCATTCAATCTGAGGGCCTTTGATAGTTGTTAGAGGCCATTTCTTCAAGCAAGTTGTAAGCTTCTTCATGAGTTTTTCCCATCAATGCTCCCCCAATCGCATCATCTACAATTATCCGAGTGCTTGGACTCAGACCATTATAAAATGTCTGAACTTGCAACCATGTCTGTAGACCATGATGTGCACATCTTCGCAGCAGGTCCTTGTACCTTTCCCACACCTCATATAATGTCTCTAAGTTGAATTGAGCAAAGGTGGTTATATCATTCCACATCTTGGCAGTTTTGGCCAGAGGGAAGAATTTAACTAGAAACTTTTAAGCAAGTCCCTCCCAAGTTGTAATGGTTCCAGCAGGTAGTGAGTTTAACCATCCCTTAGCTTTGTCTCGAAGAGAAAATGGAAAGAGTCGCAACCTAATAACATCATCCGAAACCCCATTATGCTTTAAAGTATCACAAATTTCAAGAAAGTTAGCAATATGAGCATTTGGATCATCATTCAGTAAACCATAAAATTGAACTGAAGTTTGAATCATTTGAATTATAGCTGGCTTAATTTTGAAGTTGTTTACTTGAATGGTGGGCCGTCTAATGTTGGAAGTGGTTCCATCAACTGATGGCATTGCATAGTCCCTTAATGCCCTTTGATTCTCTGCTTCTTCAAGTGGTGGATCCATAGTGGAACTTGATTAAACTTCCTTCTTTTCTTTGTTTAATCGCCTCAACATTCTTTCAATCTCCGGATCTAGTGGGAGGAGATCGAAGCTTTTCGAACATCTCATGCACTAATCTAAGAACCTAAAATCACAAAGAAAACACTAAACATTAAAATAAAATTGAACAACTTGGAAATGAAAGAAAACAACAACAAAAATAAGCAAAACACAAAATAGAACAAAAGGCAATTTTTCACGAAAATGCTATGATCTACCAAAATATAATAATTATTATTATTAATTTTTTTTCAAATTATTTATTTATTTTTTTATTTTTTTAACCGAATAAAAACATAACCTAAATTCTAAAAAGAAGAAAACACAATTAAAACTGAAAGAAACACACAAAAATTAAGAAACACAATAAAATCCAAATTAAAATCAAGACTAGTTGGTATCAATATTAATAACAATAATTAATCCCCGGCAACGGCGCCAAAAACTTGATGTGAAAATTTGCAAGTGTACGATAATAAATCATGTAATATAATGATGAGAAAGTATCGAACCCACAAAGATTGTTTATGCTACTAATTATCCAAATTAGGTAATCTTAATTTTATTTGAAAAATCGAAGATTGTTATGAGTAAGGAAATTGTAAATAAAAGCTGAAAATAATTAAATCAAAATCAATCAAAGAAAAATACTCAAAGACAAGAAATAGATGAGGTTCAACAATTGATCAAAACACTAAGGCATCCAACTCACCATAACCAATTCAAATCACTTCCTCGAATACATGATTTTAGATTTAATAACCCAAGTTGAAGGTGAAAAACCCTATCCTATTCAAAATTCTCTCTCGAGCATTAATGAAATTACCTACACATGTTTATTTACTCTCTTTATGCAAATTTAAACATATGCAAGGACCTTAGATTCTATGGAATTTCTAAAGTAACCACATAAGCCATGCAACATCTCTATTAACATGTAGGTTATGTTATTTCATCATAAGAAGCTAACATTGTATTTTATCTCTCGGTCAACATACAATCAACAAATCATTCATATATTGGCCAAATAGATGAAAGCATTAAAAACAGTAATGAATTATTCAACAAAGAATTATAAACTCAAAAAACATGAATAATTGGAATCAGATTGTCATGGTTAAGCTACATCGTAGCCTTAGCAAATTAAATTAGTTCATCATAAAATAAATATAAACCATAGACTTAATTAAAAACATTTAAAGATTATCAAAACAAAGAGAGGAAAAAGAGAAGAAAAGAAACTATTGTTGGTCAAAATCTCTAAATCCTAGCTGCTCCAATACGATCTCCTTCCTTGCCTCAATGGTCTGAATTCTCTCTAAAATTCTTTAATGATGAATGCTTTCTCTGATTTTCTCCATGATCAAAGTGTATGTGAAGCCCCCTATTTATAATCTCTTGGCCAAACCCCTTATGGTAAGATTTTGAGAATATTCTTACTTGATTCCCAAGTTGAGAAAGGACCTGCCACTTGTGGTATGATTTACTCCTTGATGACATTTATTTGGGTAAAGTTGTCAACATATGATTTGTAGCTCTGTCTCTTAGCTTTCTGTGGCCATAAGAATCACCTCAATCGAATCTCTGGAGCGAACGATATTCTTAAATTGCTGAACTATGTTTATAAACTTTTTAGATTTTTGAGCTTTTACTTGTGATGTGATTTTCTCCTCCAAAACAAATTTTTAGAGTAAAGTTGTCAACACGAGAGTTGTATCCCTATCTCTTAGTTTTCTATGGCCATAAGGATCGCCTCAATTAGATCTCTAGAAAGGTAGTTATGCCCAAAATTCCGAAATAGGTTCAGAAAATCCGAGAGATAATCTTGCCAAAACAAGGATTAGGAAAGTTGCCAGCACCTAGTTTCTCTTTTTCTTCATTACTTGGTCCTCAAGATGGATTCTTCTTTTTTTTCAAAAGGAAACTCCTCTTTTGGATTTAAGAATGTTGACTATTTAGCTTGCTTGGTCCTCAAGCTTGACTCAATTAATTGCTTCAATTATTCTAAAACTAGTTCCAAAGCCATGTCACCAATCTTCTAGCAAATTTCGGTCAACACTCTAAATCAAGCCAAGAAAAATGTGAAATCACTCCATTTTGAAGAATAATACACTTTCTACTCCAATTAATTCAAACAAGAAGAAATAAGCTAAAAATAAACAAAAGCAATTTAAAAACATGAGAGACAAACATAAACTTAAGGTAACAATGTATGAAAATAGTGATAAAATTTAAGCACATCATTTTACTTCCAAACGCATGTTTTTTAATGGAATTAAAAACAGGCGTTGAGGTAGAAAATAGGCGTCAGGCTTAAATTCTGATTAAAATTATTTTTGGCTATAAAATGACATTTCTAACGCCATGTTCACATTCATGCTCACAAATATGACTCATAAATAGGTGTAATTGGATACATATCCTATCACCTCCGCAAAGTTTCCAAATTTCCTAATTGCCCTTCCCCCTGAAGAAAAGAAAATTTGGAAAAGTCAAAGTCGTCTAGGGGCAACACTGGCCCTAGCACAAATCAACTTAGAATGGCCACTGATAGAGGCAGTCATATCCTTTTGGGATCCAACATCCTTGGTTTTTCACTTCGAAGAACAAGAACAAGAACTCACATCCACTATTAAGGAGCTTGAATCCTTTTTAGATTGGGAACATTGCCTTGACATCAGTGCCATAATCCTAGTTCACAAACCGAGCTATTTGAGAAACTTCCACATAGTAGACATCTCCAAAGCTTCCCTCCTTAAGGAAGCTACGGGAGAATACTTACACTGCCCTTTCAACCACTTGCTAGAAAAAGGTTGGAAGAAAATTGGTGACTTCGCCAATCCTGTCAAGTTCAAAGCATTCACCTTAGCTACCCTTGGACAACTTTTACTATCACACAACCACCATCACATTAATGGCATCTTACTCAACATCTTGGACCAACATCTATAAAAGAATACACTCGTGCCTATGATCATCTCAAAGACTATCTCCAGTCTCTCATATTGTGCTTGACATCCCAAAGGTCAATTATATGGTTGCTCAGCATTCTTATAAGCTTGGTTACGGGAACATCTGTCCATCCTGGCATCCTTCCCAACTTATGTTCAGCAAGATTTGACCCCAACATAAATCCACATTAGAAGTAAGCCCTTGCGAAACAGAACAACCACCCCAAATTATTGGGACATGCTAGCCACCATGCTCTCTAAACAAATTACCTAGCGTCTCAAGTGGCACAAAGCACACTACCCACTTCTTGCAATTAAGAACCGCACATACATGGTTATCACGGGAGTACACTAAAGCACTCCCTATATACCCATACGAGTCCTTCAACAATTTGCACTTAGGCAAGACCTCTTTGACTTCCCCATGGTCTTCAAAGATATATGCAAACTTGATCACCGCACATCTAATCATACCTGATCTACATTAGCCACTGTATGGGATAACTCACATACTAGAGTATCAGGACATCCGCAATTATTATCCTCAAGAGCACAGGCCATGACACCCGCATATGAGCACTGGCTTTCACATAAGCCTTGGCAACAACCTGATACACCCGCACTATCTGCCTCTTTGAATAAGATACCATGCACTGAATCAACATATGCATACACAAGGCCTTCTCATACTCAGGAAGAGTACAAGCAAGCACTGGTAGACTTAGCTGAGGAATGGGCCTTGCATGCTCAGACCAAGGCCACCTTAGAAGCTGAGACATTTTTGTGTACAGAGGCCAAGGTCTTACGTGAATGTACCCAACATCGGAATGAAACCCAAGCAGAGCTCATTCACTCCCTAAAAAGTGAGTTCAACGACTATAGGACTTCCCATGAGGATTTAGGATTTGAGATGAGGTGTAGCAATGTCATGGCTTTTATACAAGATCAGTGGACGCAGTCATGGGTTGGCAAGTTGAGGGAACAGATCTTTTCCTTGGGTTATGAACCAACGCCACCTCCTCCACCGTTAGCGGTGCCTGATCTTTAGCTTTTCATCTTATGATTGTATTCTGATGTATCAGGGCAAGTAGCCCCCTCCTTTTGTAATCATTTCCGATATGTATATATTGTACAAATCTTTTGTTTTCAAAAATCTTGTAGTTCATTAAAGGACATGAATTCACCTGCCTGACATATGCACTTGTAAAACACCTAGTTATCAATTATGAATAAACATAAACGATGAACCTTACAAAATAATAACAATGAACTTCTTTCCTTCCAATTCAGTTAAGCAAGCTACAATTGCTCCACTAGAGACTCGACTACAAAAGCATAAGGAGATGCGACAAAGAAAAGTAATGGGCGACAAATCAATGCCCCCGCCTACGACAAGCATTACACCTCTCATCCTCCTGGACGTATCTACAGGAAATCCACCTCCTGCGAGAACCATGCCTGAAGGTACCCTCCCCAAGGGATTCAAATTAGAGGTGAAACGATATATGGGGGACTTCATGTCCCAGCATGGTTGGACATTTATTTGTAAAACTGGCCAATCCTCTTCATTACCCCAAACCTCTCTATCACCCCTTAGCCAACCCAACACCCATGAGCAACCTCAAATCCTGACCTTCATGGAGTTCGAGAAGCTGATGTTTGAGTACCTGATGAAATAAGGGGGGCCTCACAGCCGAGGCATGGTATCTAAGCCACCACCACCTCCCAATAGTGCTGAGCAGACCTTACCGCATGGCCCATCATTTACTCAAGGTCCCATGGCACCACTCCAAACCACGACTACCTATGTACAACCGAAACACCGAACTACCTTCAATTTAGAAGAATAGTTCGGGCCGGCCACATCAAGCAAAAAGGAAAAGGAAAAGGACGAGATAGTGCCTAGATAGCTAAGCTTGTAGCAGAGTTAGAAAGGATGAAAGCGGGGCAGGTCCCCATCTCTATGGACTTTGAGGATCTCTGTATCCATCCCAGAGGTATACTACCACAAAATTTCCAAATGCTGCATGTTGAGAAGTTTGATGGCACCACTTGCCCTCGGATGCATCTACGCATATACTACAATGCCATGTTCCAATGGGGACAAGATGAGCATATCTTGGTTCAGATGTTTGGGCAAAGTCTAAAGAAGAATGCAGGGAAATGGTTGGTAAACCAGGAAAAGAGCAATGTTAGTACTTGGAGAGCCTTGACACAGTCGTTCCTTAATCATTACAAGTTCAATCTAGAGCTGCTACCTATCAAGGAAGAAGTGGAAGGTATGAGGCCCACCACGAGATAGAGTATTAAGGACTTCACCTACAGATGGAGGTTGAAGACTTCAAACCTGAAACACCCTATGTTTGAGGAGGACATGATATCTACTTTTATAAGGACATTGGGTCCTACCTACCAACTAATGCTCCTAACCGCGTCATAAACCAACTTTGCTAAGGTTGTTGACAAGGCTTCCAAGGTAGAATTAGGCATCAAGGCAAGCTTGGTACATGATACACCGCTCACCTGTGCCAGTTCCTCCAAGACCGTGCCAAAAAAGGTAGCAGCCACCCGGCTAGAAGCTAACTTTGTTTAAACCATTGAGGTCCCTTGGCCCGATCAGAATAGCAGTCATGTTTTGCCTCCACCGTAGCCGAGTCAAAACTAACCCATAACTATAAATATCATCCCACCTCAAACGTAACAGTCTTACCAACCCAAGTACTCGGGTACACCCAGAGAAGAAAAGAAGAAGAAAAAGTTCAACCCTCTACCCTACTCCTACAAATACATCATGGAGTATCTCATTAAGAAGAAATTAATGCACCTGATTGACCCTAGACCCCCACCTTACCCTTTGCCCTACCACTACAACCAAGCGGAGCACTGCGAATACCATCAAACTCTGGGGCATACCCTTGATAGGTGCTTTCGGTTAAAGTACGACATTCAAGACCTGATAGACGAGGGTAAAGTATCATTTGACCCCACACCCACCAATCCTTCACCAAATTTAAACATCATCCACAACCTGCTCCCTAACCACCAACCACCAAAGCAGGTCAACATGATTGGTCTCACCAACAGCTAGTTCAAACCCTCCAACTACATCACTAAGATCTCAAAGCCCAAGAAAATCATCTTCTTACCCGACATTAATCAAGTGTCCACCATAAATGGACATTTCCTCGAGCCTATCCCCCCTTCTAAATATGAGCATTTGCTCGTACATGTGTGGGGAGTAGCCTCATGTAGCCTAGTGACAGTCCTCTCCCTTGATGTGAACATATATGGGGAGGGTTCAGCAAACTATGCCCCATTTGCCTCACCCCATGTCATCCCACCATCCTCACTATATGCCCAGCTTACCGACCTATCATCCCCTTGCCAAGTCATCAATATTCCTCCACCTACTAGGATCCAATACTTGCTGAATTGAGTCCCCTTTGGCTACCTAGTTGGGGAAGTGGCAGATCCCAAGCTTTCCAAACATGAGCTAGATGAGCTCACGACCTTCATCACCAGATCAGGCAGAGTCTCTAAGCTGATCTCATATTTGCATCCTGAGGGAAAAGGGAGAGAGAAGATGGTAGAAGAAGAGGCCGAGACAAAGACACAGAAATAGACCAGAGAGGCAAAGGAAAAGAAAGAGAACGAGATTTTTGAGGCAGCCATCTGGAAGTCTCACATGTTCTTAATTGAGCAATTATCCAAGACACTATCACAAGTCTCCATTTTGGGCCTACTATTGACATAAGAATAACACAGAGAGATTCTTGAGCATATTTAGAAAGTCTTTTGTAGACGCATCAATCACACAGGATAGGTTGAAAAACATGGTGGCTAGAGTTTCCATGCCACGAGTCATCATATTCTTAGAAGATGAGATCCCCGAGGGCGACATAGTACACAACAAAGCTATCTATATCACAGCACATCACTCAAACATATGTATCCCCCTTATCTTGGTAGACAATGGATCCACGTTGAATATCTATACCAAGGATACAGTGGACACATTGGGAGTTCCTCCGGACTATGTGAAATCCAACCCATGTGACATAAGGGCCTTCGACAATTCGGTTAGTCTGGCCAAGGAGAAGTGTTCATTCCCCTGGTGATAGAAGGGAGAATGTTCTAGGTTCAGTTTTAGGTACTGAGCATACCATCCTCCTTCACCATGTTGTTGGGAAGACCATGGATTCATCAAGCAAGTGTCGTACCATCCACTCTCCATCAGAAAGTCAAGTTCATCGTCAATGATGAAGTCATCACAGTACCAGTAGATACAGATGTTATCACAATGACAAGGCAAAAAATATTGGGAGTCCAAAGTTTGCAGGCACTAAATACTTTCACCTCATACCAGTTCAAGGTTGTACACATAGAAGAAGAAGCGGCAGAATTAAAGAGGAAGGCTGAAATACTTCCACCTAAGTTCAACATGATGACCAAGATGAAGTTCGATCCGAACAAAGGCCTAGGCAAGTACTCCTAAGGAAGAAAACCCCCCATCAAGGCCATCAGAGTGCCATATAAGGCAAGGCTAGGGTTTAAACCATTGATCAAGCATCTTCTCAAGAAGAACAAGAAGAAGAGAGCCGACCGTAAGGCCGCACAAGATTTTGCACCTACTTCTGGATCATCCAAGACTTGTACCACCCTACCAATTGAAACACCAATTCCAATAGTACCATCCAATCCCAACACATAACAGATTCCAATGGAACCAGTTGTAATTCCACCTCCAGTCACCAGTTAGTATCCTACCTGCCATCTTGAGTCTATCCCATATACCTATTTGTCTAGCTATAAGCCATCTGCCCCAAAGCTCGGGGAATGTTCAACCCCCAGCACCTTAGAACATAGGGAGGACAACCTAGATCCTCTAAGTCTACTCTCTCTCCTAGGCAATGTCATGGAAGCACTGCAAGCAGTTATTGTGAGTGGAGAGTTAGACCTAGATGAGCTTGACCCTGGCCAGGTCAACATGCTGGAGACATGGGTACCCAGGAAAGCCAAAGAGTAGACCCGACATGCCAACTTCATAGCAGCAAAGGATGAGGATCAGGTGATGGATTGATTGATTAAGAAAGAGGCCAGGAAGAGCCACCCATTCTCTACTCCAGTTTATGTTTTCAAAAGACTTTTTGTTTCCTCTTTGCACTCATTTTGTATAAGAACTATGTAGACTTGATCCCTAATGACTCATGAATTGTTGAAGTATTCGACCAAAGCACTTGTA
>JAOXJP010235520.1:0-10003 GCA_025762735.1 Platanus orientalis | reverse complement strand
GTCTATATCTATTAGGATTTTAGAGTTTGTTAGGATATTTAACCAGTTTTTTACTTATACATTTTGGCTTTTTTGTTATTTGGATGGATTAAGTTTTTATAGATATTGAAAAAATAATTGGTTTTGCATTTTTTTAATGTCATTGAAAACCTAGCCTATTATTTACATTGTTCTCTTCCTTGCGCTTGGTGATTTGTTTTTAGATTTTTTGTTGTGAACTAACCCTATTGATTTGTGAGTTACGATCAGAGAGGCATGCAGGCAGTATTTTATTCTTTTTAAAGTTCTTACATTATAAACCAGAAAATAAAAATAATTTCAATATATTAGCAGTGCTAAAATCAACTAAAAAGCATAAAAAGTTTGTTGAAATAGAAACAAATAAATTGAACAGAACCCAAGGAATCAAACTCAACCAAATTCAGGGAAAAGCAATAGAGTTCAATTCTTTATCAATATTAACTCTAAAAATATCTAAAATGCATCTTTTAAAGATTTCAAATGATACCAAGTCAAAACACACAAGGGGTGGTTCAAACTGGAACCAAGTCAGGTGCTAGAAAATATACCCAGAGAGAGAGAGAGAGAGAGAGAGAGAAAGATGGGATGATTCTGCGGTAGGATTGTGAATCACTTGAGTTTGGACTAATCACTGTGATGAGAACTCAATTGATGGCTATAAAAAATGATGGGTTTTGTGGCTTAGTCTTGGTTTTGATACCATTTGAAGCTCCAATGCATAAGGTTGCAACTTGGGCCAAACTGTCCTAGCCCGAAGTTTCGGTGACTGTGCCAAAGTTATTTTGATATGGGCCTAGTTTAGCCCCAAGTTGTAGGCCTAGCATTAGCTTCGGGCTGACAGGCCTTAACTTATTCAAATGACCAGGCCTGGCCAAATTACATTTATCATTATATTTATATAATATAAATTATAAATAATTATATGATAAAATATAATATTCTCATGTATATGCTTAATACCCCAGGTGTTGTTGTGTTTGGGCTAGCCTGAAGTGTCCAAATCCAATTTCTATGGAATGAGCTTAGCTCTGTCGCAGTTAATTGGGCTTTTCGTGCCAAGTATGGGCTTTATTACGTTAGTTTGAGATGAGCTCAAATTGACCTCAGGAAGGTCCATCCCGGTCCAACTTTCAGCTCAGCAGAACAAACTAATCTCTCAACAAATTACATGGGAGCTGCTACTTGCACCTCAAAATTTGCTAACCTCTCCTCACGTTTCTTTATTTCTAGCTTCACCTCAATAATTTTTAAGCTTACTTCAAACACTTCCCATTATACCCTTTATCTAAACCTATCCCACACCTCCGTTAAAACTCAACCAAAACTCCCACACCTCCATTTTTTCTCACCTCTCCTCATCTCCATTACCTCCCACACCTCCCCTCTAACGAATAGACTCCCTCAATGCTCAACGCACTTGCCGAACACTCTCTCTCTTTCCCTCTCCCTCACTCTCCGACCAATCTCCCTCACTCTCCAAACAATCTCCCTCTCTCTCTATCTCTCTCTCTCCCTCTCCCTCACCTTTCCTCTCCCCCTCCTCAGCTGCATCCCAAACCCTCTCTCTAGCATTCCCTCTCAATCAATGGCTCGTACTCGTGTGGACGACCTCATACTAGAGGTGGACGATCAACTGGCGGTGGAAGAACAGGCGGGAGAAGATGTTAGTTTTTTTTTTCGTGCGGTTTTGGGTGCTTGCACTGGTGCTGTCGAGTGGGGAGCCACTGCTCGGCCAGCCCAACCAAGCAAGGCATGCCCAGCACGGATAGCTCAGTCGAGCGCCTAAAAAAAATTAAAAAAAACCAATAAAAAATAAAAATAAAAAAATAAAAACACTAAAAAAATCCAAAAACAAACAAAAAAAAAGTTTTTGAAAAATAAATAGATATACTTTGAGAACTAAAATGCAAACCCAGTCTAGCTTTAGTTTAATCAAGTTTTGGTAAAACATGACGCAAAAATTAAGCTCATTCAACCCATAAATTCTAAATACTTTGAGAACTACATAAAGATATTTCATATTATGTTGCATATATGTGTTTATTATTTAACTTAATTTGTTATTGTGTAGTCTAACCCAATATGACATTTGTGCCAGATATAAATGCAGGGCACAAGTACTTTGTTCCGACTACATCTGCCCGCCAGTGTCGGACTATAGAGAGGGTAGGCTCATCTAAGCATGAAGCATCTACTAGTCGCTCGTACGCAGAGGCCGCAGTAGATGACCATGCTATAGGAGAGGTGCCGGATGTGAGTGAGGATGATCTAGAGGCGTCTGTTCCTAGAATGCCTACAGACCCGACGCTCATTCCTAGCTATCCTACGCATGTTGTTGCACTTATATGGCGGCATCAAATAATATTATTAAGATTGAAAATTTATACTTATTAATAATATCCGACATACTTATAATAGTTGTTTCAATTGCAAGAGCGGTCATTGCTGAAGTTGATGCCATTGATTGAAGATGGCTGACTAGAAGTATTAGTAGTCAAATGTGCAGAATAATTTATGGATGGGATATATTAAGCATTCTGGACTACTTCCACTAGTTCTCAGTTCGTACAGGACAGTGAGCCGTGTCGTCATTGGTACATTCGTCGAGTGATGGTACCCTGAAACGAACACCTTCCATATACCGTTCGAGGAGATGACCATCACGCTGGATGATGTTAGCACCCTTCTTGCTATTCCCGTGGTTGGGAAGACCGTCTTTCGCAGCTCGCTGGATGATGCAAAGACTTTGTTATTCCGTGCACTTGGAGTGACGGCGGCAGAGGCCCGCGAGGAGCTTGGGTCTGCCCGTGATTGCTTAGTTAGATTAGACTGGCTACGGTTAAGATTTTAGGGGGTGATTGACGCTAGTGATCTGGAGGCGATCAGATGCTCTACTAGGGCATACTTTCTCTATTTGCTTGGGTGCACGCTGTTTACTAATAAAACAACAAGTCGGGTGCCAGTCGGTTACCTCTACTGCTTAGAGGTTCTTGATAGCGTATATACTTACGCATGGGGAGTCGCTGCATTGACATATTTATATCGACAGCTGGGGATTGCTAGTAGGTTAGATGTAAAGCAAATCGCTGGGTACCTTACATTGATAGAGGGGTGGGTCTATGAGAACTTTCTCAGCATTATTTCGCACTGAAACATTGGTTCTCGGCCTGAGGACCCATGCATCCAGCATTATAGGCCACGCAGGGAGACGGGTCTTCTTACTGAAAATGTGAAGGCACTTCGGGAGACCATCGATGCATGGGACCCCAACAACGTATGTGTTTACTTTTATATTGTATATGTTAATACTTTTTTATGTACTTATCTTTTATTTGTCTAACGTATATGTTAACTTGTGCAGGTTAAGTGGTCACCGTATGACGATAGCACGCAGTATCACCCACTGCCTGATATTGCATTTTACCATGACATGTTTAAATGTATTGACATCGTGGAGCCTTATCATTCGATGTGGGTTCTGAGACAGTTTGGGCGACAACCGATTATTCCATCTGCCCCACTGGCCTTTGAACAACGAGTATAGGGTTCATCTGCATCATCATATCGACCGAGTTATGTTTTTTTATGAGGAGGTATGGGCGGTATGGTAAAGCCATGTATGCTCAGCCAAGCATTGATCCTTGCCTTCACGTTTTCCTGCCTACTGTGCCCCTGGCTATATGGATTAGTATACACGCGTATCACATCGATACATGTAGAACCTAGACGAAAGATCACTTGGAGCACAACAGCCTGGGCAGATGAGCTCTGGGCAGTCATTCACGGCAGAGGAGGTATATCATTTCAACATTCATATTTATCTCATTTTAGTTATTTTTTTATTGCAACTTATATTATATTTATTTGTGCTTATTTCACCGTCTTGAGCTAGTTGCGTCTATACTAGGACCAGTCATGGAGGGTCAGCCTCTGGCAAGATGGCACAGTGTCATGATGTCTGCGATTAGACGGGTCAGGGATATTGTGACCTGTCATGGCCATCCTGCGACAGCGACAACGATATACACATAGAAGATGCCGATCACAGAGACCATGGGGACATAGTTTTTTATCCTTTTTTAGTTGAAAAGTTGTATTTTATACTTCATAGGGGATGAGGCCCCTCATACATTGTACTATTTTGTTTGGGAATGACCCTATGTATATAAACCACAGTTTTGTTTGTTCGTATTCATTCTTTACTTGTTATTATGATTACATTTATACTTTAAACCCACCCACTAAAAGATCTCATTCTCTCAATGAATAAAATAAAATAAAATAACAGGTAAAAAGGGGGTCATCCCTATTGATTAGATGTAGAAGTTAATACAAAATTGCATAATCAATACACTGTGCGAGTGTCAGTCGTTAGTCAAATCAATTGTCTCTTGTGTCACTACATCCTCATTAATCACACATCGGAATTCCTGAATTCTTGGTTCATACAAATGTAGTGTCCATCCCGATGCATTATCGCTTCGGTATTTATGCCAAAGTATCATGGGTGGGATAGGATGACCCGACACGAGGAAGACCTACATGTATAACAAACAATGAAGTTAAACACTGCTAAAAATGATTGACTATAATAATACCATATGCATTAATGTTTACCTGTACAAAGTGGTTGTTATTTACGAAGTCTGTGGAAACTTCCTTCTGAGTGGCAGCAGGTAACAGGTCGGATTAGAGTGGCAAGAATGTCAAACACTGTCGTGCACTTAAAAGGTACACTACAACATTGTAATAACTAACTATTAGGTGTCCACATTCTGGGAAGGTCATCCAATACTAGTATGGGGGACCTTCCCTAAGGTACGCAATCAAATACCTAATCTTCTATACTGTTGTAACCCCACAAAAAATAGGCTTATAATAGTGTCCATAACTATCTAGTTCCTATAACAAGTCCACTCGGACTTACTCCTAACTATTCTCTCCCATGCCTAACAAGTCAGCAATCGCCCCGAACCCGTAATTTCCGTTGGCTGCTACATGTGTAATATATTGAATAAATGGACGTATACTGGCTAGAAAGTGCATATTATAAGCATCATACAAAGATCAAACTGACAACGTACGAACAACATGTGATAGAAAGGATAATACATGAGTAACAACGGCATGATAAATCATAAGAATTAATATGTAATATTTAATATATAAACTATTACCTTTTCCTTCGCTTTTCTTGTCAGATTGGTTTGATTGACTATAAAAGGTTGACATCCACTAGACCGGTGCCCGCCGGGGAGTAGCTATCATGTACTAATGGTACTTTTTTAAATGCGAAAAGCTCACATCAGGTAGATTTATCCATCTTCCCATGTGGCTAAGCTCACATTATTGATTTCATATCTGGTTCTTCTACGTGTGTACACTCTGGATTTATCAATGCCCTTAATTTTCTAAGCAACTGAGTCTTACCTAATTGACTAACTTATGCGTAGACCTGTTTAAACAAACCAATTTCTTGCTAGAAATATCATCCTGGCTTACATTGTTCTAGTTTGAGGTGGGAAGCATATCAAGCTTGCGCCAATAAGGATGCATTGAATCAAGTGGAATTGGACGCCTCTACTTACTATGGTCAGCAATTTCATGGGTGCATGGCGGGCAGTGGGTGCGTTTAAGCTAACACCCTCATGCAGAGGAGTCAATCCAAATAAAAGAAGCCCGCTTTGTTTCATCACGTAACTTCTTAAGTGTAGTGATGGAGACGTTCCCACGAAACTCTCTAAACTCGGACGACCTGAAACTGTGTTAGATGACCATTTTTGATTTCTTGAACGACGCTTCTGTATGCTGTAACAAGAGCATATTGTGTACGTTCGACCAAGATGACTCAAAATTGCCCTGACTAGATCCCAACTGCCTCTTCAACTTGGCATGAGCACTCTCAACCCTACAAGCAATATAAAGAACAACTAGTTAAAGTATCAATCAATGAGGAACAATTGTAAGTAGAATAAAAAACAAAAAAAAAAGACAACCATATATATTCGTCGTTGTGGCCCTCAGATGCATAACTTGGTCTGTCTAGGCTACAACAAACCTATCCCTATAGGTATCGAGCCAACTACTCTTTATGTAGTAAAGTGTGTTTGGATATGCACTGAACTGCTTCTCCAACAGTGCTATGTGGTTATGATAATCCTTTTCTGTTGGTGACACCACCACTAAATTCTAGTAGGTCATGAACAAATTTCACACCTCTTTTTTTGAAAACAACTTCTTATACTTTGTAAGTACATTATTATTGATATTCCATTACACAATAGATGTGTGGCAGTGGGAAACACTCGTGAGATAGCATTCATCAGGGCCAACTCTCTATCTCTTACAATGACGTTGGACAATGCACTATCATCCATAATACCGTGCAAGACATCCAAGGCCCAATTGAAGTTGTCATTTCGCTTATGTTGTAGAAATACAAACGCCACAGAGAAGGTCATGTTAGTAAATGTCAGACAAATGATTTTTAGGAGGGGCATACGATATCTGTTTGTTTTATAAGTACAATCCATAAGCAACGCATGTGATAATGCACATAATAAATCTAAATTGGTTGGGTTTGCCCAAAATAAGTCAGTGAGAGCCTCACTATCCTCACTAGTACGGTGCCATTCGATGTACTGATGCTGAGCCAACAATGTCAATAATTACTGCATCTAGGATCTCCCACCCTTTTCTTCCAGTTTATATTTGTGTCGTACATTGTAGAATGACTTCATTGTAGTTGTATTGAGGGGATGTCTTTGTTTCATAGTGACTAAAATGTCTTTTGGTCGCACGGTACTCTTGGACATGTCATTTAATAATGAGTACTCCTCTTTGGATAATCTACTAGCATAGGAGTGACCCTCTAGATGATCGGCAGCCAAGTGATTATGCACGCCGCATACAACTTCCAACATCCAGTCATCATCAATGGACAACTTCTTACCCTTCAATCAGAATGGACATTCACATTTTTTGGTATCTGTCCCCCTAACCTATGCATCCACACAGATGTTTTTAGATTTATTGTCTATTCTGTATCATCCACTCCTCTTACATCATAGAGTCAGACTTGTTTTCTTCTCATAACACCACCTGAATCTAATTTCAAGATTTTAATCACAAATCCATTCATCTTTCCAACACCTGTTACCCACTTAATTAAGGTCGCCCGACTTCTGAATATTTGCACAAGAGAGGGATAATACAGTGGTTAATTAATTGAATAATATTAGTCTATAGTATAGACTGACTTTAAGCGCGGATTATGGACTGATTTTTACCTGGTATATGATGAATTCAGAAGTGTAATCTATAATCATTTATTCCGAAGTTGTGCTACAATGAGTCGAGACATTGGCCTACAATCATACAATTAATATTTAAGATATAATAAATCTAATTAATAATATAAAAAAAATCAAACTTTTTTTTTTCAAATTTTTTTTGCTGAGGTTCAGAAACCCCAGTCAGAACAAAACCCCTTCTGTTCGGATGGTCCATCCGAACACCCTTGAGGCTGTTCAGATGCTCCATGCAAATACCATTGAGGGTGTTCGGATGAACTGGTGTCTTCAAACACTCATCCGAAGATTTAAAACACACATACACACACAAAATACGTACCTGTGTGTCTTCTTCTTGCTCCCAATCACTTCCATGATACTCCATTGATTAGATTCTTGTTTGTAATGGTAATAATTTTCAAATGAGGAACGAGGAGGATAGGGAAAAAGTTGAGAGGTGCCTTTGAGCAAGTTTCAATCCTAGCAATATAGCAAATGTTACACCTCGAAGGATATCTATAAATGTACATTTTTTTTAATACATTTACCTTCAATTTGCCCTTCATCGTTGAACAAAATTGCTCCAGCCCCAATCATGTCGTTTTCTTCTTCAGAAAAAGGTGCATCTACATTTATTTTCTTCCATCCCGAATTAGGGGGAGACCATTGGACTAACTCAGGATGTGAGGACCTTGGGGCCCTAGTCTGTTCAACAAAGTATGTATCCTGGATATCTTTCGACATTCTGTGAAACAAATATATTATATTGTCCACATTAAAATGCTCATTAATTCTGAAAATAAATAAATTTCTTTGTTTTCATATTGCCAACCCAAGATAGCAATAGAGGCCAAATAGATGCTTTTTGCTTGTTAAACCTGAAACGAATTTTGAGCACATTGATGAAACCATTCTAAGAAATTCCCCCTTTCTTCAATCGAAATAGCGACTGGAATTCCGGCCTTATGCCATATAGGAAGAACATAACGGCATTTGATTAAACAATACATAACTGATTCTGGGCAATCATTACACACAGGATACAAAGGTTGAGTTTGAGCATACTTTCCAAATGAAGTGTTTGATACTAGGGGGAAACTTCAGATGCCAAATTCTTTCCCATATTCCGTTCATTGATGAAGGAGAAGTGGAATGTTGGGAGTTGTTCTCTGGATTTGAAACCGTCATGCCATTTGCAGATTTCATTGAGAATTCTCCTCTTTTTTTTTTTTTTTTTTTAATCTAGGGCCCCGGTCAATGAGTTTTCATCTAAATGATGACTAAGCTTAAATCTCATTATGGCCTCAACGTCCTCCTCGGATATATAGTTTATGATGGGTTGTAAATTTCAGAACATAGATTCAAAATTTATAATTTCCATAACCTTTTCAACTGAACAAAAGGGTGCATGGTTTTTCATTTGAAAATTGTTTTTATAGTTTTAATCTTCTACACCTAGTGGCTCACATGTTGTATATATATATATATATATATATATATAGATATATATGTATTATTGAAAAGTGTGGATACTTGGTCATAAATTTTTCTCATTCAACGACCTTGAGTAATACACCAGTTTGGTATAGGGGAACTACATGATCTTGTCAATGTCACGGTCCTCAACTTCTTCGGGGTAATTATGGATGCATTATCACACCAGCTTTTTCATTATCTCACAAGCTTTTCAGTGTTCTGGTGGCTCCTACCACCCTTCCGACCAAAAAATAAAAAGAAATAAAGATCTTAAATAAATTAATTAACTGCTTCTCTTAAAACCCTAAGGTTGTTGGAGAGGCTTTGAGTAATACAATTAAATTGTGTTCGGCAGCCACTTATAAGGAAATCATTTCATCTGAGTTTCCCAAGGCAATTATAGTAGCAAAAAATGGATGATTCAAAATGAACTCATTCAAATTTGCCGTGATTAGTCAATATTACATTTTATAGAAAAACCTAAAATGATATCATTTCTAATTCTAGTTAACAAATTAATATAAATTTAAACGAATTCATTACAATTCATCACCTCGTGGCTACTCTTACCTTGGAAATTTAAAAAGAAATGATTGCATTAGAGATGGCTGCCAAACATACTATTATATAATATTTCAGCAAAAGAGAAACCACACGGCTCCACCCTCTACGGGGTTGGTAAATCTTAAGAAAAACGTCCCCTTACTCACGTTGGTTGAGTGTAGAGAGATTTGACGAAGAACAGGAAGCAGTACTTACTACGCGGGTTTAGAAAGACTTTACGCAAAGGCAAGGAAATATAAGGCATTCAAAGTTTAGGCTACGTGTGAAGTGAAAGACTTTCGTTAAACAAAGATAGTGCGAAAATATTAGAGATGGCGGTGGTGCTAACGATTATTGACAAAAACAATCCTACTCGTCCAATGTATTCATTTATGGACTTCTTTCACTGATATTTGACCTTAATACTTCTGCTAATTAAACCTAGTTATAAAGTCTTAGATCCAAGGCATAAGATCCTCTTCATCAAATCTATTTTTTATTTTTATTTTTATTGCCCCTTGTAGTTCTAGAACAAGGTGGTGACCCACTGGTCGGACCGTCTAAGAGGCCTGAAATCCTCTACGCCACCCCCCTTTGTGAGCCACTCAATGGCCACACAAGGGAGGGGATCAACTCAGTTTTTGAGATGTCACATCACCTCCAAAAAGTGA
>JAOXJP010235519.1:0-10003 GCA_025762735.1 Platanus orientalis | reverse complement strand
GGGTTTTGTCTATTTCTCAGAAGAAATTGTTCTTCCATTTTTTGCCTCCCCCTTTTCATTATTAGAGTGTGAAATTGGGTGGGTTTTTGTTGAGAAATAAGGTTTTCTTTTGGGTTTCTTGTCTCATCTCTTCTTATAATGGTCTCTGTCGTATCTTGTATCTGCAAAATCAACATGTACGGATATCTACCTCTTGTCTCTTTTCTCTCTCTCTCTCTCTCTCTCTCTACAATTTGAGAATATTAAAATTGAAAAACTAACCAAATCTGTTAGATTGTAGATCATCGATCTCTATGTGATTTTTTTTTTTAATTTCCATAGCTCTGAATTAGATAATTCTTTTCTTTAGTCATCATTGAACACCTACCGTCAATCTGCAACATTGGTGTAGGGGACTCGTTCTTCACCAATGACTCATCTCAAATTAATTATTATTATTATCTTATTATTTTGAAATTTTGCTTTTTGTTCATTCTATGTTTTTTCTCTTCCTATTATTTTTTTAATTTCAATATATGAATAATCAATATAGATGTTAGCACCCAAATTTTGACTCAGACCCTTGAGCAAATCTCGTATGTTCTCTAAAACAATGTTTAGAATCAGACCTTAGGCAACCCTAGTTTAGAAAGTTTAGGACTTACCCTTTGTCCTTGCATAAACCTTAAAATCCATCATAAATAACTTGAACATGATTGAAACCTTAAAAGCCACAAACAAACTCTAAAATCAGAGACTAAGCCTGGATTCTAAGAGGTTTAATACGTGCCCTTAAAGTTTCCCGTGGATATTCCGATCGCAAAGGTATTACGGACATCAAATTATATGCAAATCCGTACTTGGGTCCGACCTTCCGGTTTTCAGAACTGTCTTCATTCTTTCAAAATACACTAGTTTCTGATAACATTTTCAGGGATTCACCAATAATTGTGTAACAACCCAAATTCTAGATAACCAATTATAATATTTTCATATTTTCTTAGCTCTCGTAAGCCTTCCCACATGAAGCAGTCTTGGCTGACAAATTACGGTTTTACCACCCATGTTCTTGTAGTTTCGTTCCTCCTGTACAATTGAGTTTTAACACTCGTTGAGCTTTAGAGGTGCCCTTGGCATCCAAAAGACAGCCAGCTAATTCCCTTGCATCCCAAGTTCTTCAACCCTCAAAAGCTTGTCTCTTGCGGAATTTTCACGGGGGATCCCACTAGCTCCAATCATCACCATAACTAAAATACAGGATTTTTCAGGATATGAGTTTGCATATAATTTCATGACTAGATACTGGATGAGTGAACTGATTGAACCAAAATATTGAGGAAATCTGGGGTTGCATTTTGTTTGAATTGACCCAATTAAGATTTGACCATTTCGCCCCTCCAAAATGCAACCGAGCATTTCTCGGATTATTGTGTCGTCACTATTCGTCATCCTACATATGTCAGAATCTAATTTTGACTATGTTAGTACTCTTGAAATGCTCGAGAACTTTGAAAAGCACTATAAGTTCGCATCCGTCGGAGGTTGGTGCGCTAAAAAGTGGACTCGAGCCGAATCTGCAAAGATTTTCCAAAATACCCTTCTTATCCTGCCACATGGCATATGGCATTGCAAGGTGTCATCTCCCTTTTGTCCCACCACATGACGCATGGCATGACAAGGTGTCTCTTGTTCCACCACATGGTGCATGACATTTGCAAGGTGTCCTCTCCCTTTGCTTGAGGGAGAGACAACCACTTACCTAAAATAATAAAAAAATAAAAACCTAAAAAATGAAAAAAAGAATAAAATAAAAGAAAGATAAAAGAAAAAAAGAGGAAGAAAGGAGGGGGTGGGCTGAATTCTCTCTCTCTCAGCTGGGAGGCGCAGGGAGGAGGAAAGAAAAAAAAAGAAAAAAAAGAAAGGAAAGAAAAAAAGGAAGAAGAAGAAGAAATGGAGGAAGTTTCGGCCGGCCACCTCTCCCTACCGCTCTTTCTCTCTCTCTAAACTCTCTCTGTGAAAAATTGCTGGTCGGGAGCGCAGAGGAGGGGGAAGAGAAAAAAGAAAAGAAAAAGAAGAAAAAAAAGAAGAAAAGAAGAAGAAGAAAAGGGAGTTTTTTTAGCCAGACGCTCAACACACCAGGTATGCCCCTCAATTCCTCTCTCAGCTCTTCAGCTCCTCTCTTAGCTCTTCCCCTTTCTCTCAGCTCCTAGCACTCTCTCTCTACTCCCAACCTTCTCTCTCTCTCTCTCAGCTCCCAACCCTACCTCTCTCTCTGCTCCCACCTTTCTCTCTCTCTCAGCTCTCACCCTCTCCCCTTTCTCTCAGCTCCCAGCACTCTCTTTGCTCCCAATCTTCTCTCTCTCTCAGCTCCTAGCCCTCCCTTTCTCTCTCTGCTTCTAGCTTTCTCTCTCTCTCAGCTTTCACCCTCTCCCCCCTTTCTTAGCTCCTCGCTATCTCCCCCTCTCTCAGCTCCAGCCATCTCCCTCTCTCTCCATTTTCTCTTCACTCTCTCAACCCCTGTTTCTCCCTCTCTCTCTATCTTTCACACACAACACCCCCTTGTTTCTCCCTCTCTCTATCTCTCATGCACAGCACCCCCTGGTTCTCCCTCTCTCTCTATCTTTCACGCACAACACCCCCTATTTCTCCTCTCTCTATCTCTCATGCATAGCACCCCCATTATTTCTCCCCCTCTCTATCTCTCACACACAACACCCCCTGTTTCTCTCCCTCATGCTCACCCCTCCCCCTTGTTTCTGTCCCCCACGCATAGCCTTCACACACAACACCCTCCCCCTTGTTTCTCTCCTCCCTCTCTCATCTCACCCTCTTCCCCCTCTCACCTCCCAGCTATACCCCTCTCCTTTGTTTTTTGCTCTCTCCTCTCTCTACACCCATCAGCCCTCTTTCCCTTTCTCTCACTACGAATAATAACCACAACCACAGCTCTCTCTACAAAATCCCTCATGATCAGCTTTCTCACTCTTTCTCTCTACAGTTCCCTCTTTCTTCCTCCAATTCCTTTTTCCCTCTTTTTCTCATGGGACATGTAAAGGTAGGGGGGATTTGGCACTGTTGCTCTGGCACTAGCCACCCCCCCCGATTTTCTCTCCTCTCTCTATGCAGTTCTTTCTCTCTCTATTCTCCTTTATTTCTTTCTCCATTTACTCCTCTCTTTACTGCTCCCTCACCCTCAAATTTCCAAGTTTCTCTTTCTCTCATAAGAATGATATACTATTTGCTTCTGATTTTCCTTTTTCTATCATGTCTCTTCTTTTTTATAGTTTAATAATATTGATGTTGCTGTTTGGTATTTTGATTAATGTCTATGATGCTGAATGACTTATGATATGTTGTCAATGCTTGTGGGTGTGTGTATTTAGTTTAATGTCTTTTTCATTTCATTTCCATTAATTCTTTTCTACAAAAATAACATTGTTGCTGTAAGGTGTGGGGGTCCTTGTTCTTTATAATTTTTATAGATTACAATTCCAAAATTCTAAGGAGTTAAACTGCAAACCATTGATGTTGTTTTCTTATGTATATTGAATTGTATATCCCTTTGTAAATAGATTAGATATCTTCTGTTTTGTTTTCTTGTAGGAATGAGTCATTGTAAAAGATGATGTATTTCTCTAGTTGAAAATTCATATTTAAAGCGAAGTACCCACTTGTTGTGATTGTTGGATCTATTCATGTACTTGTTAGGCAGGGGGTTTCCACTTTGGAAATGAGATTTTCTTTCCATTTTACTCGAGGATCTCCACATGTAATTTGGAGGAATTTGGCTATTGATGTTGTAATTGTTAACTTTGTTGTTAGGGAAATTGATCCCTTTAATTCTTTTACCATTAATATGTATGTCCATGTTAATGGGATGGCTGTTGGGCATTGGAAACTCCCTAAGGATTATAGTCATATGGGTGGGGCTCTTACTTTAAGTGGCTGGGCAGAAAACTTGGAGAGGGTGACACCTAGACCACATGAGTGAAACCACTACCTAGGCTCATTTATTCATTCTTATAACATGCGGATACTCATCATTCTCTCATAGGAAAATGCTTGTTGTTCCTTAAGAAGTCATTATCTAAATTTATTGTGCTTTAAATATATGGAAGCCTCTAGTTGACTCACAATGCATCAGCAAAAAGTGATTGGTTTCGGTTAGACATTTGTGTGGATTGTGCCCATGGTTGATATTTATTTCATGATGTGGCTGCTAGAAGATTTAAAGATTCTGATGCCTTACATTACAACATAGTCCCACTGCCATCATTTCATTCTTTAATATAGTTTATCTAATCAATTTGCTGCCCACATAAGATTCTCTTGATTCTTTATTGTTGATCACCATAGGTCCTCCATTACTCTTCTAAAAGACTATATGTATGAATCTGATTGTTGACCTATTGAGCATTCAACCCTTAAGTTCATATACTGTAATTGACTAAGTTGTTATACTAGTCTATTCACTTTATAAGTTCACCATATGTCAAATTTTGTTTGAAGATATCCTTATTTTTTCTTTTTTGTTGTACAACTTAGAATAAATTCAAGTTGATTATACTGAGAACTTGTTTTTCTTGGTTGCATGTGTGAAGCATCAAAAAGGGTATGGTTACCCATTTCATTATATTATTTCTTGAAATACTTGTCTAATTATCAACTGTGTTATTTATGTCTTTATACGAGTGCGGGATATACGAGATCAATCACCACCTTTCAACCTTTTTCGACCTTTCACAACCTCCATCTTATCCATTTCAGTTTTGCAATAACCATAGTAAGGTTGACTATATGCTTAGGATTTTCAAGTGTGTCAGATACCTGAACTTTACCTAAGAGACAACGCTTGAGTCGTGGCTACTATATAAGTGCGATCAGGTCAAGTCAACCTACATATTCAGTATCTTTTAACCTGTCTTGACCTTTTATGGTCTTCACCTTACTATAGGGTTATGTCGCAGTGGTTCGCAACCCAAAGACCCTAAGACTTGGCCTTAACCCAATTAAGTTCTTAAAAACCACACACATTGGTACAACATAGTCCTGACCCTCATTTGGCTAACTTGTTTACATTTGGCAACAGCGCAGAGTCAGAGACCACCCCTAAATCACTCTCATAGTCAGACATACTTGACTACCGAGATTTGTACAACCCCTAGAACTACATGTAGTTTGATCCTGACAAACCCTAGGAATACCTGAACCACAAGATTGGGTATGTAGGCAGTTTGGGACTATGTCTTAGGTGCAACTGCAATGATCACACCACGGGGGTAGTCTTGACTAATAACTTTACATTTAACAAGTATGGACTTTAGCATAATTCAAAACATGTATGAATGAAAGAAGCCACCCTAAAAAGGCAGGTATTTGGGATGCCTAACACCTTCCCCAAATGCAATTAAACAACTTACCCTTTATCTTAGGAATGTAGATTAGTATTATGAGTTAAACCACTAGACCTTCAGGTCTAGACTTCTCCTCTTCACCTATAGAGGAGAACCGATGTCCAACTCTATCGATTAACCCTGGGTTAGTGGCGACTCCAAGTAATGCCTAACCCTCCTGTAAAAGGGTTAGCAACCTTTCAGGCACCGGCATCACGAGCCAAAGAGTGGACACGGAAACCACGGACAGGTAGGGGAATCCGAACCCCTCCCGAATGCTGATGTCTACAATGGATATATTGTGGAATCTCAATATCAGTTATTTAACATCCTTAAAATGTATTATAATCCCTACTTTAAAGTAACTTGATGATACAGTGTGATAGATTTGGCACATGATATTAGGGTGGACATGTTTTGGAAGAAAATCATGATAGAAAAGTAGTTACCAATAAGGTTTTTTACATTTAGAAATTAATTATTTTGGGTTTTATTAGGAACTTTTTTATTTGTTAAGTGTTGTTTTTAATAAGAGAGATTTTTTAGAAGATTAGGATTTTATTTGGGTTCAAAAGGGAAAATTCACACAAATTTGAAATTTAGAAGGTTCTATGCAGTGTTGCTTTCGGACGGAATAAATTTTCAAACAGATGTCTGATTAACATGATTCTTGATGCATTGGAAAGAAGACTTCAAGGGCTACAACTATCACTTCACGTTAAAATTCAAATAAGACCATTTTCAAGGCACGAATATATATCCAAGATGTCACACGTGATTGTAATCTTTTCATACAAATTTTGAACGAATTTCTTTAGATTTGTTTATGGTTTTCTTTTATTTTGGTTTTTGGATTATAAATAAGTGCAATGTAATAAAGAGTAAGTAATTGATTGAGTTATTGAATAAAGTTTATTTGTTGAGATTTATTCTCTGTTAATTTTTGGTATTTTTCTTTAAGGAAAATCAACAAGTCCCTGTCCCTGGTATTTCAATTTCGAAAATCAATAGGTTCGTGAAAGGTTGTTCTCAATCCATTGGTGAGATTCATCCCCTTCAAAATTATGAATTCCAAATTTTAACTTTTCAACCCAGGGAGAAGGACGTAGTGCAACATGTGGCAGCACGTGATTTCAGGGTGGATACCAACTGATGCAGTGTGAGCGTAAGGGATGAATCTCACCAATGGATTAAGAACAAATTTCACAATAAACTTAACAAATAAATCTTAACAAATAAGCTTTAATCAATTATTCACTCTTCATTACATTGCGCTTATTTATAAACCAAAGACCAAAATAAAAGAAAAACCCTGAACAAATCTAATGAAAAATTTCAAAATTCATATGCAAAGATTCCAATAATGTTTGTCATCTTGGATCGAGATTTGTTCCTTGAAAATGATATGATTTAACTTTCTAACATGAAATAATAGTTGTTCCCTTGAAGTCTTCTTTCCAACGCATAAAAAATCGCGCCAATAAGACATTTATGTGAAAAGTTATGCCTTTCGAAAGCAACACTATGCAGAACCTTCCAAACTCCAAATTTGTGCATATTTTCCTTTTTGAACCCAACTAAAATCCTAATCTTATAAAAACTCTCTTACTAAAAACTAACTCTTAACAAATAAAAATGTTCCTAATAAAACCCAAAAATAATTTATATCTAAATATAAAAAACTCTATTGGTAGCTACTTTTCTCCTTGATTTTCTTCCAACAAATGTCCACCCCAATATCACGTGCTGCCATGTATCGCACTACATCACTTGATCTGATTAGAATTTCCTTTGGTAGGAATCAAGGAATTCAATGATGCCTTCTATTTTACCTTAGATTATCAAGACGTTGTATGTCATTTTCCTCCTTTTTTAGTTGACTTATGTTTACTCAATATTTTTTTGTCTTCTTCACATATTTGCGTTTTTGTGTGTTTACACCTTCTAGTTAGTGATCAAAGTCATGTAACCCTCTCTTATTTCCATGTGTTTCTTGTAAGCATGCAATTGTGGGAAAAGGAAAGGGAATCAGAGGGGTTAGGATGACCAAAGATGGACTCCGTGAGATCTACTATTGCTGAAATTTGGTATTTAACATTACTTGTTTTTTCATTATTATTTGTAGTGATCCATCTTTTTATATTATTTATTTTTTAAGAGTGGTCGAGGGATTGTTGCTTTTATGATATGTAGAGATATATATGGACTAAACGTTTATTTTATGGGGTTTTTCTATATAGGTTGAGGTTCCTTATTGAAGAAGAGTAATTCTTCTTCACATAACATGTGTTTCTTGTGTTACGGATCATTATCACCCATTCATTCAACACTGGTGATCAAGTCTACTCACAGATATTTTTTTTATCTATGAGTAGCTAGTAGTTCAGGTGTTGAAATCAAGTTGCTAAAGTTCACTCTCTCTTTCTTTGTATATATTGTTGATTTTGGGGATGATAAATCAAGTAGGAGGAACTTCAAATGCAATTCGGGACAGTCACACATTGTGTTTGAATAATTTCGCACAATTCAATTGTGCACAAAAATGTTCATTTGTGCACTATCATTTGTGCATCGGCATTTGCACACTAGCATTCGTGCATTGGCTTTTGTGCACTTGACTTGGTCATTCGTGCACTTTGACTTAGAGTTCAAACTTGAGTTTTTTGATTTTATGTTTTAATACTGATTCATCCAAGACAGAGAAGGTTCCATCATGTTTCTTGAAGATAATTGAGGCCTCCTAGTATTGTGCAAGGGATTCAGCCAAGCTAACTTTGGGATACAATCTTGCTCGGGCAGAACCCTTGGCTCTCTAAGAAGTCGCACTCTCTGGTAGAGACAAATAAATCTTTGCCATTATTTATAGCTTGGTGTCATAGTGTTTTTAGTTTTGTCAAAATTTTAGCAGCATAATGTTCCCGTTAGAGTCCGAATTAATAATATGCTCAAGATGTGAGGTGTGTTTTCACGTCACCAAGAATCAAGCCAACTTAACTCTTTGATATAGACAAGTCTCCATAAAGAGATTTCAATCTCTAAAGGAGTGAAGAGCAGAGAGCTCAAGGTTGGAGTTGAGTTCTCAACAGTCACCATCAAGATGAAGACTAGAGACCTCAAGGCCAAAGCCGAGATCTCTATAGCCATAAGAGATGAGGGTGACGATGGTGAGGGAATGAGGAAGAGAGAAGAGAGCAACACTAGTAATGGCTAAAAGCAAGTTCAAGATTGCTTTTCTTTCAAAGGTATTCCCTACCCCTAATATCCACGTCTTACCTTCTCCTTTAACCACTCTCCACAATAGTAAGCTGTCAGCCTTTAGAGTTCCTTTTGCTCACCAACAACCCTTTCTATCATGCATGTTCCCTATTTATAAAGGGAAGGAGAGTCATTCGCCAACCACTAAGGAGGTCCTTTGCCAGCTTCTTAGTCAAGGTCAAGTTGACCTTTTCAGCATATGAAATGTTGGGTGAGTAGGGTTGGGCAACTGAAGCATTCACGGTTTAGGATGGCATGCAAGTCGAAGTGCATGGGAGTAGGTCGATGGTGCAAAAATGGTTTTGGGATCAGCTTTTCCAAATGTGTAAATGGTAGGCAATAGGTGATAGGTGCTTTCACAAAAATGGAAACATTCATGTTGGTCCAGGTGATCCTATGACTGCCCTATTTTTCATTTTAGAAAATAGGGTATTCATAGACCCTATTATGGATTAAAATATTCAACAATCTCCCACTTATTTTAAACAATTATTAGTGGTTTTATAATAGGCTTTAAGTGAGGTCCCCATGCATAAGTAAAGGTGGTGTCAACCTTGAACCCTTACATGGTATAAACAGTCTTTAGCATGTCTAAATTATGTCAGTAGATAAATCTTTGAACTGACTTTTCTAACAGTAAAAGATTGTCACACGCATAGTCCTCCCAACAAGGCTTTACTCATTTTCACAATTATATTAACATTTAAGGTCTTGCTTTTATCCCGGTTTACTGAGGTGCTCTAGAGACAACCTAGGTCTCATAGGAAGTGACCAGCTTCCACACTCAGATAAGTGAGTTTTCTATCAAGAGATTTTACAAACTCCAATCCACTATGGGTCTGTATAACTCATTAAGAGATTTTCATTATCATCCTTCATCATCCATAAGTTTAACTCATAGGTAACAAGCACATGTTCTACAGGAAAAAACTTTTGTAAGAACCACACATTCATCTACAAGAATTGCATTTGTCGGCTCACCATAGGAATGGATATATTTTATTAATTGAAATTTGTGCTTTCAAGTGGGTGATACATTTGACACGTTTTCCCATTAAATCTTGAGCCATCAGGTTGGTTTTCCATCGAACCTTGAGCAATTAGGTTGGGTGTTTAGTCAAAATACATGTTATAGGTTTTCAAGTCTCATTCCCCTCGATGTACTTGAAGTAAAGTCCTTGCTTAGGCCTTTTGAGAGTGGGTCTGCCAAGTTCTCCTTGGACTTCACATACTATATTACCATAATGTCGTCAGCGATAAGACCCTTCACATGATTATGCTTCAGGCGTACGATCCTGAATTTTCCATTACAATTCCCGTTGTCCACCTTAAAGATGGCAACTTGATTATCACAGTAGATGGTTAAGGCCTATCCC
>JAOXJP010235518.1:0-10003 GCA_025762735.1 Platanus orientalis | reverse complement strand
TGACAAGTCTGTTGCAGAGATCGTGCAATTCGTATAACGGTTTCCAGATCATGTTTATTCTTAAATTGAGTAGTCAGAGTCTTGGGTGGTGTTAACATTCCAGCGAAGTAGTCGGGCAGCCATGCCTTAGTGGGTCGAGGGGTTTTAGGTTCTCGGGAGCTCGAGTGTCCTTTTAGGCCTCGGGTACTAGGGCTATCGGCCAAAATTATTGATGGGACACCTGAATTCGGATACTGAGGGAATGTCTCGGCTTATTTGTTGAGGGCCTTAGTGGGAAGGTTCTGGGCTGGACTTCCTTAGAACTCCCAGGGTCACATTATCTAGGGCCAGGGTCCCGATGGGCTATCAGACCTCTGTTCCTGAGGCTCTCGATATGGTCTTCCCTATCAGTTGTCCCCTATTCCTGGGTCTGAGTCCACGATGCCCAGGAATATGAATAATCTATATTCATTACTTACTATTTCGGCGTAGGCGGCATGTCATTTCAACTGTCGAGGTGACACCGGATAGGGATGAGTGCTAATAATAGCCTCGCATTCAATGAGTTTGGATAATCGAGAGGGCGTGCCGACGTTAATTATGAGTCATGTCAAGCGTCATGTCGCTTCAAATCCCCATGCCATCCGACAGCCAAATTCAAACGTTTAAACCTTTTTTTGGGATTCGTGCGCCGCTTCGTTTCCTAGGTCTATTTTACCAACCCTTGGATTCACAACACATGTAGGGTCAAGAATTTTTAAGGTATCTTATAAAAACCTCTTCCAATATTTCTCAAGCCTTCCTTTATTTTTGTTCTTCATCTTCAACCTTCGCCTCTCAACGATTTTCGACGATCCCATAGCATTCCCGCCAGTCACCATCTTCACCTTCGCTCGTACCTATGCTTCCGGGATCCTCATCCGACAGCCATCTCTCCTTACTCCGGTGTTTTTCTCATGTATCCATGTCCCTCATCTGCCCCTTTTTATTATTTTGTTACCTTTCCTTCTTTCTTCTTTTACTGCTCGCTAGTGTGTCTGTCTTTTGTTTTTCTGCGTTCTAGGGCCTCAATTTTGGTTATCATTTTCCGGTGGTTTTTGTTCTGTCTTTTTTTTTCTTTCCCCACGTAACCCCGCCTGTGTAGTTTTCCTTTCATTCTGTGTTATTGTAGTTGTTAAAATGGTGTTCGGGGATTCTATTGACCTCATGGTTGATGTGGCCGACAACCTTTTTGAGGTCTGGTGAGATCCCCCGGAGTAAGCTACTGAGCTAGCTCAGTTTAATGCCCAGGGGGCCACCGGGGAGATCACCCCCGAGGAGAATTTCAAGGCCACCCAATACAGCTCTGAATTGGGGGCAAAAACCTTGGCCCGATATCGCCTAACTTAACTTATCCCTAAAGGGGTGGCACTGACTACTCCCGGGGAGGCTTAGGCCTTTGAGACCCCTACCGGCAGCATAGCACTATATGAGCAGGCCTTAATGGAAGGTCTCTGGTTTCTGGTTCCTCAGGGAATTGCTATTCTGCCTTCATCTGACACCCGGGCAATTGATGCCCAACACCTGGAGAATAGCCATAGGATGCATGGTCCTATGAGAATTAACTTTCAAGGGGAAGCATCAGCTTACCCTTAACAAATTTTTCTGCTGCTATCAGCCAAAGGAGCAAGAATCGAGATGGTTCTTCTTTGCCAGTCGGGACCCGACACTTGCCTTGGTGGCGGCACTCCCGAGTTCAAGCAGCGGGTGGAGAACCCGATACTTTTTTGTCTCTGGTGAGGGCTAGGAATACCTCCCAAATGATGACCCTACGGTGAAGTTCAATCCGGCATGGGCGTTAGTCATCAGCTTGATAGGTAAGCTATCAATCTATTGCTTTTACCCACGCTCTCTTTCCCCTTTGGTGTGTCTTTCTAATTAGGTCTCCGCCTCCTTATTATTTATTTCTTAGCTCTCAAGGCAGATGAGGTGTCCGACGAGGAAGAGGCTCGCATCCGAGAGGTGATAAATTATCTTTACCACGCCTACTTGGACCTTGTCACTCCCGATCAGCTTTTTCAGTGTGGATTTGGTCCTAACCCGGGTAGATAGATTTCTTTACTGCACTTGTCTTTATATATATATATATATATATATATATATAATTTTTATAAATCTCTGATCTCGGGTTTGTTTTTGTGTAGTGATGAAGACCAATAAAAGTTATCTCTCAAAGGCCAAGGAAATTAGGGACGCAGCCTACGGGACAAAGAAGGCTGCTCAGTGGACGACCACCCTAGTGGGGACGTCTACGACCTCAAATAAGAGGAAACGCCCCATCGTCCCCAAGGATCCTTCAGAGCTCCGTGCTCCTGAGGCAGCCCTGGTGCCCCCGGCCCCCCCTGCCACCCCTACCGCCATCCTAGTCATTGACTTGGACGAGGATGCTAAAGGTCCCTCTTCCCTTGTAGCCAGGGTCCTGGCTACGTCTTCTTAGCCAACTACTCCCTCGACCACCTCCAATGCCCCTATCATGGAGGTTCTTACTCCTACAGCTCCGGTGGCTCCTTCTTCCTCCTTGGGGAATCCTACCTCTACCACCATGGCGACGACTTTGGCTCCTCCTGACTCTACGTTTAACCCAGCCTAGGAAGCAGACGACTCCCTCCTCGAATCAGATTTTTAGTTACTAAGGACCAGTCCCGGGGGGGCATGCCTTCTAGAGAGTGTTCCTCCTTCCGACATCGAGTACCTAAAGAAGCGTCTCTCAACAACCGGTGTGCATAGAGATATGATGCACTACATGGCCAAGGTAAGAAGTCCTATCATTAACATTTTCATACTATTCATTTGTTGATTTTCCTGTTTTGTCTAGCCCTGACTTGATTTTATTTATCGTAGACTGTGGCTCTAATGGCTACCTTTATCGAGATGTACAAATACTGTGAGAAGGTCAAGGATAATAACCTCGACCGCCTTGCCAAGACTAGGAATGAGTATTTGGCCCTCAAGGAGGAGGCCAAGTCCATTGTCACCGGCCTTGAGAAGAAATTAAAGTGTTCGGTGGACTCTCGCTCCAACCTGACTAAGAAGTCCGCCGAGTATGAGGCTCGTATGGAGAATCTGAGTCTCCGCTTACGAGATGCTGAGTCGGAGATTAGTCGGGCTCAGAAATGAGCTCGAGACTAAGAGGAATTAGCTCATCCGGGCCAAGAACGACCTCAAAACGGCCGTCAAGGACACGAGAAAAAGGACCATAGAGGATATTTTGGAGCAGGTACGTCTCGAGGCCAAGGCAGAGAGGGAGGGAGAGAGACAACAGATGCAGGAGGAAGCCTCCTGGGAGGCAAAGACCAAGTATTTGGCCTCAGGCATTTTCGGCTTTGTCAAGGTTAACTACTTCTAGGAGGGCTTGGAGGAATTTCGGGACGTCACGTTTAAGGGGTTCCCCGACATCAATTTCTCATTCATCCAGTCCAGAGGAACTTAGGCCGAAAACGAGGAGGAAGAGGACGACCAAGGTGACACCATGGTCAATGGGGGGGTTACCAGAGGAGACCAAGAGTTAACGACCGAGGGGGCGATCGAAGCGCCAATAGCTGTACCCGGGGAACCTACCTTGGGAGATGTACCGGGGGATGCTAACCTTGAATAATAGTTTTTTTTTACATGTAATATATTCTGTATATGAATGAAAGTCTTTTATGTTGCTCTTTATATATCATCTCTAGTCTTCAAGAACTTTTCAAGTGTTGATGCATGCCGTGACATTTTTGTGTTCCTTACGCGTACAACGGTAGGTAGGAATAAAAAGAACCCAACCAAGTGTTAACGCTTCTTAGGTCTGCTAACTATTTCTTGAGTAGTGAGGGGAAGGGGTGAATTATAAGGATTCCTCGAGGTCACCGCTTTAGCGTCGAGTAGCAATGAATACCAACCCAGGTTTTCTAAGTGTAAGCGTATTAATCGTTTCTAGTCGCAATGTTTACTCGGTATAAGGTTGCCTCGTGGTTGACTTTTTGACGACAGATGTATTTATTAGGAATTTTCGAAGCATTAGATCTGTCGGGTCCATATAGCTTTTGGTATGCAAGAATTCCTGATGGCACTTTTTGTAGGCTTAAGCCTCATGTTGTTAGTGTCGCTAGGAATTCTTAGGTGTCTGTTCGGGCCTTAGTCATACATGGGGGGAGAGTGTAGATGTACTTACTTGGTGGCAGATGGGGCCATAATGTAATTATTCTCAACCTGACTCAAGTTGTTTCACGAGGTTCCTCCTTTGCCTTTCTTGGCCTGGGGGTTGCCTAACTGATCATGAGGTTAATCTTTTAACCTAGGACGGGTAATCCTCGTGACCTAGGGATTAGTCTTGTAACCCAGGGCTAATCTTGTAGCCTGAAGCCATCGGTCGGGTCATCCTCGTGACCTGAGGTCATTCTCGTGACCTAGGAGTTAGTCTTGTAACCTAGGGGCTAATCTTATAGCCTGAACCCGTCGGTCGGGTCATCCTTGTGACCTGGGGGTTAGTCTTGTAACCAGGAGCTAATCTTATAGCTTGAAGCCATCGGTCAGGTCATCCTCATGACTTGGGGGTTAGTCTTGTAAGCCAGGGCTAATCTTGTAGCCTGGAGCTGTCGGTCGGGTCATCCTCGTGACCTGGGAGTTAGTCTTGTAACCCAGGGTTAATCTTGTAGCCTGGAGCCATCGATCGGATCATCCTCATGACCTGGGTAAGGTAGTTTTGACTGCTATCGACCATGCATAATCCAGAACATTCCATTAGTTAGAGTTGTAATATCAATTTCATTGATAATATTTCCTCAGATGTTCTACATTCCATGATCATGGTAAGGGCTCCCCTTGCACAGTCTCGAGGTGGTAAGTCCCGGGCCTATTACATTTTGTCACTCGGTATGGTCCTTCCCAGTTTGGCTTTAACTTCCCTTCCATTGGGTCTTGCATTGCCAATGTTACTTTTTTGAGGACCAAATCCCCAACAATGAATCTCCTTGCTTTGACTCGAGAGTTGTAATACTTGGCATTTTTTGTTTATAGGCTACTATTCGTAGGGTGGCTTCATCTCGCTTCTCCTCCAGTAAGTCGAGGTTGTTTCTAAAGCCCTCCTCGTTCTTTTTTGGTTTAAAGCTTGTCGTCCTATGTGTAGTGATCCCAATTTTCACCGGTATTACCGCCTCAGTCCCGAAGGATAATAAGAAAGAACTCTCCCCCGTAGAAGTTCTTACAGTAGTGCGTTAGGCCTATAGGACACTTAGTAATTCCTCGAGCCAAAGGTCTTTTGAACTGTTGAGCCTCTTCTTAATTAAGTTCAGGAGTGTCATGTTGGTAACTTCCACCTGACCGTTGGCTTGGGGGTGAGCTAGTGAGGAGAAGTGGTTTTTGATGCCGAGCCCGGTGTAGAATTCCCGGTATTGGGCATTATCAAATTGCTTCCCATTGCCAGTGATAATGACTTGAGGGATAACAAATCGGTAGATGATAAATTTTTAGGTGAAGTTTCGGATGTTTTTCTCCGTGATTCTTGCCAAAGCTTCAGCCTCCACCCATTTAGTGAAATAGTCGATGGCTACTACCAAGAATCTCATTTGTCCCTTCCCCTTGGGGAGTGGCCCAACTATATCGATTCCCCATTGCAAAAAAGGTCATGGCTTGGCAATCGGGGTTAATTCTTCTACTGGCCTCTTGGGGATATTGGCAAACCGCTGGCACTTATCGTATCTTTGGGCGAGGAGGCCGGCATCCTTTTGCATGGAGGGCCAAAAGTACCTGGCTCTGATCACTTTAATGGCTCTGCCCCCTAAGTGATTTTCACATATCCCCTCATGAATTTTTCAGAGTGCATAATCGACTTCTTCCTCAGACAGACATCTAAGCAGGGGGAGAGTGAAGCTCCTTTTGTAAATGACGTCACCGAGCAACAGGTAATGATTGGACCGTGTCCTTATTTTTCTTGCTTCTTCCTTAGATTTCGGCAGCTGGCCACTCTTCAAGTACTTTATAATCTGACTGGACCATTTAGGCTCGAGGCTGACCATGTTAACCTTCCTATTCTCCTTCACTTCGATACTTGGCTAGGGAAGGTGTTCTATGATAACTCCTAGGGTCGGGTCCCTAGAGGCGGATGATGCAAGCTTGGCTAACCTGTTGGCATTTTCGTTGTCCTCCTAGGGGACTTGCTGTATGATGAAATGTTTGAATTGGGACTTCTCTTTCTCCACCATGACTAGATAGCATTTCATTCGGTCATCCTTCGCTCTGTACTCTCCTTGTACTTGTCCGACCACCAATTGGGAATTGCTCTTGACTTTTACCTTCTTTGCCCCAAGCACGCAAGTAAGGCGTAGCCCTATGATCATTAACTCATATTCGGCCTCGTTGTTGGTCTCTTTAAACCCGAACTATATGGCATATTCAAGCTTAACTTTCTCTAATGTAATTAGGACGACTCTCCCTCTGGAGGCGATGCTGGTGGAGGATCCATCCACATGCACGACCCATTCTTCTTGGTCAACTTCTTCTTGCCGCTCATCTTGTGCCTCGGTCTCAGCATTCGTGTCGTAGGTGTATTTGGCAATGAAGTCGGCAACAACTTGGCCCTTAATTACTTCTCGAGGGAGGTACTCGATATCAAATTTGCTTAATTCTATCGACCACTTCACTAGCCATCCCAAAATCTCAGGCTTGTGTAATATCATCTTGAGCGGTTGATCCGTTAGGACCCAGATGGTGTGGGCTTGGAAATAGGGTCTCAGTCGTCGAGTAATGACGACTAAAGCAAATGCCATTTTTTTTGCCCTCGAGTACTTTTCCTCCTCCCCCCTGAAGGCTCAGCTAGTATAGTACACAGGCGTTTATACACTAGCCCCTTCCCTTATCAACACCGAGCTTAACGCCGTTTATGATATTGATAGGTATACATATAGCACCTCCCCTTGCTTCGATTGATTGATCACGGGCAGGTGGCTGAGGTGGTTTTTAAGCTCGTGGAAGGCCTTATCACAGTCCTCATCCCAATGGAAGGCCTTCCTTAGCAGGTGGAAAAAGGGTAAGCATTTATTGGTGGCTCGAGAGATAAATCGGCTCAGTGCGGCAATCCTGTTAGCCAGGCCCTGAACTTCCTTCCTGTTTCTGGGTGCTTGCATGTCGAAGATCGCCTTTACTTTCTCGGGATTAGCCTCTATTCCTCTCTAGGACACCATGAACTCAAGGAATTTTCCGGCTCACACCCCGAAAGCGCACTTGCTGGGATTAAGCTTCATTTTATGCTTTCTCAAGGTGCGGAAGGTCTCATTTAAGTTTGAAAGGAGCTGCTCAACTTGAAGACTTTTCACCAGCATGTTCTCTACATACACCTCAATGTTCCTTCCAATTTGGCCCTTAAACATCTCATTGACCAACCTCTGGTAAGTTGCCCTAGCGTTCTTCAGTCCAAATAGCATGACTTGGTAACAGTAGAGCCCCTAGTCAGTGATGAAGGTGGTCTTCTCTTGGTTGGGCTCATGCATCTTAATCTGGTAATACCTCGAGAAGGCATCCATGAAGCTAAGGATCTGGTGGCCGGCTATTGAGTCCACCAGGGTGTCGATACTCAGGAGTGGAAAGTTGTCCTTTGGGCATGCTTTGTTTAGATTAGTAAAGTCAACACACATTTGCCATTTTTCACTCAACTTTTGTACCATCACAACGTTTACTAGCCAGTCAGGGTAATAGACTTTCCTCACAAAATCGACCGCTAGTGGCTTCTCTATCTCTTCTACAATTGCCCGATTGCGTTCTGGGGTGAAATTTCTCTTCTTCTGTTTAATGGGCCTCAAGGCCGGGTCCACATTCAACCTATGTACGACCACCCGGGGATCTATTCCCGGCATGTCCTCATGCATCTAAGAAAATACATCCGGATTCTTGGTAAGGAAGTCTCGCAGCTGAGCCTTGAATTCCCCTAATAGGTCTAACCCCACCCAAATTATTCCATTTGGCGCGTTGGAGTTGAGGATAATGTTTTCCAACTCTTCTCCTGGTTTCGCCACTACTCGGGTCCTCTCATCTCGAACCTCTAGGCTATCAGTTGACATGTTCTCTCTAGGGGTCGGTTCTCCTTTGAGCGAAGCCATGTAACATTCCTTGGCCGCCGCTTGATCCCCTTTAACTTCTCTGATTTCCTTCTCCATCGGGAAGCGCATCAACAGATGATACATTGACGTGACAACCCTTAGTTGGTTTAATGAGGGCCTTCTAAGAATTGCGGTAGTCGACCACCAGAAAATCTATCACTCGGGTCGTTTGACATTCTCCTGTGCCGGCTGTGATAGGAAAACTGACTGTTCCCAGCGAGAGCAACCGCTCACCCATAAATCCCACCAACGGCGTTTGGATGGGCCTGAGTTTATCTCGCCTAATTCTCATCTGGTCAAAAGTAGAGAGGTACAAAATGTATGTTGAGCTTCCGTTGTCGATGAGGATGCGATGCGTGAGATAATTCGAAATGACCAATATTACCACTAAAGGGTCATCGTGCAGTTGACTCACCCCCAGGGCGTCCTCTGCTGAGAAGGTAATGGGCGAGTCCCCCGATTTGAGTTGCTTCGCTGGCCTCTTTGTCATCATAAGTTACTGATCCCTTTCTACACGAATCTGCCTCACATAAGACCTCCTAGCTGAGTTGGACTCTCCTCCCCCAGCGAAGCCCCCGGCTATTACCCTTATCTCCCCAATTGGCCCTTCAAGTCTTCTTTCCTCTCAGGTTGGAGGGTCTCAATGGGTGTTTTCACATCTTGCATTCTACCACCTGGCGATAAACCTTTGTAACCAACCTCGCTGGATCAGGGCTTCTATCTACTCTTTTAAATCAAAACAATCGTTGGTGTCGTGGCCATGGTCTTGATGAAAGCGACAGTATTTGTCGTGGCTCCTCTTCTCTAGCAGAGCATGGATTCTCTCATACCATTTGACACTTAGGTCGTCCCTAACGTGGACAAATATCTGTTCCACATGTGCATTAAGAAGGGTGTAGTTCTAGAACTTACTCGGGGGAAGGTTGACCCGTGGTTTGATCCCATGACCTCCATCACCCTCTCTTCCCCGGGTGACTTAGTTCTCCCTGGGTGCCTGTTGTTGTTCCCTCTTCTTTTATTTCGTGTTGCAAATTGGACCCGGCGTTAAGGATATCCTCAGTGTTCATATGCTACTGCGCCTTTACCATGAGGTCGGCCTTCCGGGTTGGGGGATTCTTAGATAAAGAGAACAGGAACTTAGAGAGCATTAGGCCCACCATCAGGGCTACCAGAATTATCCTTTCATCGACATCATCAACTTGTAGGGTCTCTTTGTTGAATCGGAACATGTAGTCCCGTAACGACTCTCCTTTGTTTTGTTTGATGTTTAGGAGATGGGTTGCAGGCTTTCGGTGCCTCTGACCGTCAATATAATAGCCGACTAATTGTCGGCTTAACTCCGTGAAATCATATATGCTTCCAGGCTTTAGCCGGCTAAACCAAACCCTAACGGGTCCCTTGATTATAGTTGGGAAGGTTCAGCACATTATTTCATCAGGGGTTGCCTTGAGGTTCATGTGCGTCTTGTAGGACTCCAAATGGTCTAATGTATTCCGGCCATTGTCGAACATCTCCATTTGTGGCGGTTTAAACTTGTCAGAGAGGGGTCGAGCCATTACCTCTGGGGTGAAGGGGTGATCCGTCCTCTGGATTAGCTCGTCGACGATAGCCGAGGCCTTTCTTTTCAAGGCTTCCTTCATCGTTGTCATCTCCTTTCTAATGTCCTCCATTTTTTCCTCCCAGGAGCTTAGGATGGAAACTCTCCCTTCATGGTGACTTGCTCCCCGAAACCTGGAGGCCGAGATGTTTAGAGCTTCATCTTCATGGCTATGACCATGGCTTCGGGTTGGAGGGGCGTGAAACCCTGGCCACTTTGTCTCGCCATCGCCTGGTGCGGTTCTCCAGCCTCTCAGCTCTAGTATGATCTCTTGGTTCTGTTCCAGTAGTAGCTACATATTTTTCGTCAACCCCTGGAT
>JAOXJP010235517.1:0-10004 GCA_025762735.1 Platanus orientalis | reverse complement strand
ATTTGTAACCCTTTGTCCTATTAATGTACCCAATAAAATACATTTTTCTCCTTTATCATCCAGCTTATTTATGATTATATGAGGTATATGTACATATGCAATGCATCCAAACACTTTAAAGGGTCCTAACTTTGGGCTTTTAATCAATCCATACTTCTTGTGGGGTCATATTATGAACACTTTTGGTTAGACAACTATTTAACACATAAATTGTACATGCAACAACTTTTACCTAAAATAATTTTGATAAATTCTTAGATTTCAACATGCATGTAATCATGTTCATAATTATTCTATTTTTTCTTTCAATTACCTCATTTTATTGTGGAGTATATCTTGTAGTCAACTGATGTTTAATTCCTTTTTTCTTGAGAAAATCATGATAAGCTAAGTATTCAACACCTTTATCAGTTCTTTAAATTTTAATTTGAAAACTACTTAGTTTTTTCACAAAAACCATAAAATTTTTAAAAGCATTACATGCATATGATTAATGTTTCAAAAATAAGTCAATGATTTTCTATTAATACTTTAAAAATAAGTCAATGATCTTATATTAAAATCATCAATAAAAGTCACCAATACCTATTTTTTCTATTTAAAGCGACTTCCAACATCTCAAATAAATCCGAGTGAACTAATTCCAATGCTTTTGTAGCTCTCCATGATTTTCCAACAGGAAAATTATATTGGTGTTACTTTTACAAAATACAAGCTTTACAAGTTTTATCTTAGAAAAAATAATATGTGATAACCCAAGTACCATCTTCTTTCTAACAAGCAATTTCAGACTACCAAAATTAAGGTGCCTAAATCGCATGTGCCATAACCAACAAACACTATTCATCATAGATCTAAACAAGGTAAATTTTCACATTTAATATTTAAAGGAAAGATATGATTTGGAGTCATATTTACCTTTACTATTAGTCCTTTTCGAGTATCATTGATAGTGTAAACACCCTTGTTTATGCAAATATCATAACCCCTTTCTAAAAGTTGCCCCATGCTTAAGAGATTTTGGTGAAGGCTGGGAACATAGTATACATCTAAAATAAATTTATGGCATCCATCCTTCAATTTGATGAAAATTTGTTCTTTTTCCATCACAATAATGTTTGTATATATCATTCCTAAATTTTACATCTAATCTCACTGTCTCATCTAAATAAGAAAAACTGTCCCTTTTACAAAAAAAACCACACATTCTTCTAGTCTTCTTTTATAGCATTGCATGCTAATAATAATGTTTCTGAATTGTCATCATTATTTTGTGCAACATTAGTATGTAATTTTCTATTAAAATATTTTTTAAATATACATTCAAACTTGTAGTGACCATATTGTTTACAATTAAAACACTAAATTTGGGACTTATCATACTTCTGATTTGAATCAATATTTTTTCCTTTTCACCTAGAATTTTACTTTCCCCTTTCATTGTTTATGAAATCTAGTCCTTTTTGTTGTTCACTTCCTTCTTCTTGGGACCTTTTATTTTTTTTTCTTTCCCCAATATAAGCCATGTTTGGAGTGTTTCTTCAATTGTAGTTTCAGTTTTTTTATCATCCTCTATTCATGGGCCTGAAGTGAACCTATTAACTCATCAACTGTTATGATAGAAAGATCTTTTGATTCTTCAATAGCCGTCACCATATACTTGAACCATGTCATCAGGGTTTGAAGGATTTTCTCTATAATTTGGAGATCTCCTATATTCTAACCATTACTCTTATTTGATTTACAAGATCTAACACCTGATTAAAATAATCGAAAATAACAAACTCTCAACTTTGACTTTAATTAAACTAACTAACTCTTAACAAAATCAAGAAACCTCATTAACTTAATTTAATTTCTAACACAAGCTTTTGTCTTTTGAAATAAAATGCTTCTTTCCTTCCAAGAGGATCCATTGCATGTAACAAAATTTTGGTGTTTATGTGTTCAGTCATAATTCAATCCTATTTTTAGGTAATAGATAGCTAATAATGAGTACAAACTTCTGCTTCCAATCAATCAGGTGTTCAAACAGTGATTAGAGACTTATAAAATTATCTATGGTGTTGATATAGAATCTATAGTTTTGTCAGCAATATAGTCTCAAGAGAAAATGGCCTACCATTTTATCACAAATTAGCTAAGCGTTTTTCCATTCCAAGAATTAATTAGCTTGACCGAACTAATAAATCAAAATCACCAGCTTAGTTTTTTATTAAAAATTTCATTGAGAGTAGCTAGAGGTGGGAACAAATTAAGAAATCTATTTGTACCTCACAAACCTCCAAACAGTGAGGTATCTTCACTTGCTTTTCCAGCTAAATCCCAGGCTAGCCCTACTTAACATGGGTTCGGATCTATGATTTTTATTTTACTACTACAAACCAACTTCCTTTCATTACACTATACAAATACCCTGGGTATCAATCCCCTCCACCATCACAACACAATTACTACTAGCATTATTACCAACTAAAAAGAAACTTCCAAATAAGTTGGCTACCTTCTCCAACTAGGAAAAGTGGAAATGTGTGGGTGCTTTTCCATGGGCCCCACAAGACTAAAAATCTCTATAGAATATGGGATTGGTTTTAGAGGAACATGGGTCTTTTTTCTCTTGGGCTTCAAGGTTCCTCTCCGGGTTGTGAAAAAAAGGTGAGAAGGTCTTTTTCATAGGGTTGGGAGAAGTGGGGGATAGAAAGGTGTAACAAAGTTAAGGGCTTGTGTTCTAGGGTGAGAGCTTGAGCAAGAAAGGTTTGTACATCTTTTACTTTTCTCATAGTAAAAAAAGGACATCCCCATGAATGTAGGTATCTTAGCCAAACCATATAAAAATCTTCGTCTTGTGTGATTGTTTATTTCTTTCATGCTTTCATATTATCTATTGCATAGATTGTGAGTATTTTAGGCCCGTATCTCATCACTTGGAATGTTAGGGTTGTTCTTGTTACACCAATAATTTGTATCAGAGCTTTTGGTTCGTGCTTGGGAGGAAGATGAAGAAACCGGTGAGTAGAGATATTTTTTATTTAAAGGGTTGATTTATAAAAATTTTGGGTTAATTTATGATGACAATAAAGGTTTTCATCAATCAATTCTCTTTACAGAAATTTAATGAAAAATGTAGTTTCACTCTTTGGCAAAGATGGGTGAAGGATTTATTAGTACAACAAGGTTTGTACAAGGCATTACAAAGAAAGAATGGCAAGTCTAAGAAGATGGAGGATGATGATTGGCAAGACATAGAGATGAGGGTAGTCAACACAATTTGTCTATATCTTGCTGATGATGTATTGTTTAATGTTATTGATGAAGATTTGACACCAATTTTATGAGAGAAGTTAGAGAAACTATGTGTCATACGTAAAAAACCATTCCAATAGGGTTATGAATTTTGGCACGTGACATTAACACTTATAATCATTAACATATAAATCACCTATAAAATTTTCACCTTATTCATTTACTTTCACATTCATATACAATAGAATAATTCATTTATCACTTACTATTAAACATAACTATTCATCACATTCTCACAAGTCTGACCTATATATAAAATCCATAAATTAATCTATAAACCTATATGTCCATAAAACATAGTCTGACATCCTAATCCAAATAATCCATAATATGACATTAACTGTAATCAAATGATAAACCAAATAATAAAATCTAGTACTTATTACATCCCTTTCAAATAAAAATGAAATAAACTAACTGAACTAACATAAATATCAAAGTCTAAGGACATAAATAATCTCCATTGGATCTCTAATCCATCTTTAACTGGAACTGTTATTCTACGATCTCCTCGTCATCTATGGTGTCAAATTGGGGTAAGTTTGACAAACTCAATAAGAAAAGAGTAAACTATAGGAAACATTTGATCAAGAATTAACATGATTACTGAAAATGAAACATATAATTTTCATATACGGGACAATGTAGTTCATAAATCAATATTTTATAATACTAAGCATCTTATAAAAAATAGTTTCATGTACATGGAAAAACAATACTAATCATATTCTTTTAACTTAATCATAATATAACAGATTAAAAACAAATATCAAATCATGGCCAAAACAGAACAAAACATATATTTGATATCAAGTCAGTACATATAATAGTTTACATTGTTTATACTCCAGTGAGCAGGGCTAGAACAATTCGGACCACATACCCAATGACTTGGATTTCATCAATAATTCCCTTTGATGGATAGGGTGGCTTTATAACAAAACATATCATTCTCTTGCAGTTTCAATCAAAGCATTTAAATCATATAGGAAACATATGTAGGTTCTTTACATTAACTAAATCAATACAATCATAATAGAATATGCTTGGTCCATCAAAGCACAATCTACAAAACATTTTTTCAAAACATTACAAATTTGTCTATAATAGTATTCTTTGAAATCATAAACAATAGGATATAAAACCAACACTTTTCTTTGTAAAATGAGATTTAAGAATACTAAGAATTGATATAAAACAAATATGAGATCTAAACATGTAGATTTCCTTGTAAATCAATAGAAAAGTACTTTTTTAAAAATATTATGAAATTTAAAACAATTTATAGAATAACTATTTCACGCTTAAGAGCAAAACCCTCTTTCAAAACTCTTGATTTTCCTTCAATACATAGTTCGACATATAATAATAGTGTCAAACAGATTTAAAACAAATATTATAACTATCTAGGATCTTAAGTAATTTAAAAAAAATCACTAATTAGTCATGTTCTTACAAACCAATTTATCTCTTTTAAAAACTATGTTTAAAACTTCAGGTAAAATCAAAATTAATGAAAAACGTTTCAAATCTAAAACAAAAAAATCCAAAACCTTTACAAAATGAGACTAACAGGATTTAGGAACCTATGAAATCAAAACAAAATAATAGTTTACATGTGTTCTTATCTCTTCACGTGCAAAATTGTTCATAAGCTTTTTGTTCTTCAAAACATCTCAAATCTCTTGCAAAACCTAGCTATTCTCTTCCTTTTGCTTTTTGATCTTTGTCTAGGGTTTCTATGACAAATTAGGTCAAAACTATTCAATTTATAGACCCACCAAGGAGTCCCACAAGTTTTAGAAACCCACACGGAGAAGGAGAGTAACGAAAGTGACTTTCCTGTTTTGGTTTAGAACAGACCGATCAATTGGGCTATAGTTCGGATTGATTAGGCATAACCTCAATCGATCTAATTGATCAGGGTCCTCCTAATTGATCGGGCAAGAGCCCATGTTTTTCAATTTTGTTTTTCTTCTTCTTCGACCTTTTCCCATTAAAAAGTTTATAACTTTTTCGTTCGGACTTCGTTTCGCTCACCATTTATTTTGTTGGATTCTAGACTTCGAAACCTTTTCAAGTAAAATACTTGGATACAAAATCTATAATTTTCCATTTCATGTTATTCCACCAATAGTACTCTTTCATGTCCTTATACATCTTTGTACTTGGATGAACTAAGTACGCTATTCCATGTGTCTCTTCCATAATCTCTCTTTTAAGTTCGGGGCATTAGGCACACACAACCTTTTACCATGCCATAAGGAATCATCTTCTTGAAGTACAAAATCTATTTTTTGTTCTTTCTTAACTTCTTCTATGATCTTCTAAATCTGGAGATCTGAACTCCGAGCTGCCTTAATCTATCATTCAACATAGGTTGCTCTCTAAGGTGTGCATAACATTTACCAAATCGTTAGAAGATTTCTGGCTGAATGCATCAACAACAACATTGGCTTTTTCAGGATGATAAAATATAGTGCAGTCATAATCCTAAATCAACTTAAGCCATCTTCTCTACCTCAAATTTATATCCTTTTGTGCAAATAAATACTTCAGACTTTTGTGATCTATATAAATCTCACATGGTTTTCCATGTAAGTAATGCTTCTATATCTTCAATGCAAAAATAACTATAGCTAATTCTAAATCATGTGTTGGGTAATTCTACTCATAAGGTTTAAGCTGTCTAGATGTATAAGTAATAACCTTCCCATCTTGCATCGAAACACAACCCAAACCTTTTCTAGAAACATCACTATAGATCACATGCTTTCCTCCTATATTGGATAGTAATGTAAGGACCAGTGTAGAAACCAAACTATCTTTTAGTTCTTGGAAACTATGCTTACATGTCTCATTCTAGTCAAACTTGGCATTCTTTTACATCAACTTATTCAATGGTTTAACTATGCTCAAAAATCCTTCCATGAATCTCCTGTAGTAACCAGCTAATCCCAAAAAACTACAAATCTTATTCACATTCGTAGGTCTAGGCTAATTATCCATTGCCTCTATCTTAGGATTTGCATAGATTCCATCTTTTGAGATTATATGTCTCAATAAAACTACTTCGTCTAACAAAAATTCACACTTTTTAAACTTGGCATAAACATTGTGGTCTTTTAAAGTCTACAGTGTAATCTTCAGATGCTCTTTATATTCTTATGAATTCTTTGAATAAACTAGAATATCATCAATAGATACAATGATAAATTGATCCAAATAAGGTCTAAGCACCTTATTCATCAAGTCCATAAATGTTGTAGAAGCATTAGTCAATCCAAAAGACATGACTAGGAACTCATAATATCCATACTTGATACAGAAGGTAGTCTTGGATATATCATCATTCTTAATTAAAAGCTAATAGTATCCAGATCTAAGGTTAATCTTGAAAATGACCTTGGCACCTTGTAGTTGATAAAAAAAAATATCAATCTATGGCAATGGATACTTGTTCTTCACTATCACTTTGTTCAATTGCCTGTAATCAATGCACAATCTCATGGTTCCATCTTCTTCATAAACAAAACAGGTGTGCCCCATGGTGAAACACTAGGGAAGATGAAATCTCTATCTATCAAATCCTACAATTGTACCTTAATCTCTTTCAATTTAGCTTACGGCATACAATACGGTGCCATAGAAATAGACTTAGTATCTTCCACTAACTCAATTGCAAACTCAATCTGCTAGTCTAAAGGTAAGACAGAAAGATCATTATGAAACACATTGCTGAAATCTTTAACAACAAACATGCCTCCAATTTGCACTCCATCCTTCTAGTCATTTATATTGTAAGCAAAGTACCCTAGGCCACCTTTCTATGATAATTTTTATGCTCATAGAGAAAAAATAATTTTAGGGAAACTTCGTATTCCCTTGAATATAACCTTGGATTGATTGAGGATACTAATGGCCATTTCCTTACTATAACAATACACCTTAACATGATGAATAACTAAGCTAGGATGACATCAAAGTCTTGTAGGTCTAATAAAATCAAGTTTGCTAAATAGCTCTACCTCCCTAATCCTGACTACACATGACTTGTATACTTGCTCAACAATTATTGTTTTTCCAAGCGGAGTTATATAACTAGATCATACTCTAATGGTTCTCATGTAGCATCAATCAATCTTATGACTCAACCTTCCAAAAATTAGATCAATCATAATCCTTTCATTTTTTTCTTAGTTCTCTATGTTCCTAATTCTCTACATCTTTCTAAAATTGGAACCTAGAACTCAAATTTAAATCCTAGGTTTTAGTTGTCTACAGAATCTCAAAACCAATCTAAGGTAACATCTTTTCTTAAAAATAAACAAATAAAATTAATGCCAGACTTCTTAAAACAATCAAATCATCCTTAAATATGTTAGACTTTATCAAAACAAGACCATATCATATCATCTTATGTTCTAATGTTTTTCTAAAATCTCATTCTAGTGTTTTAATGTTATTTTCCTATGGATTTCAGGTTTTGATTGTTTCTAGACCTTAAGTCTCTATTTTTTGAATCTAAAATTAGAGCTTCATTAGATAAGTCTATAAAACCTCAAACCTAGAGCTCTAATATCAACTCTGTCACACCCCAAAACCCATACCAATAGGGCCATGAATTGTGGCACATGACATTTACACATATAATCATTAACATATAAATCACCTGTTAATTTTTTTTCTCCTTATTCATTTACTTTCAAATTCATATGCAATGAAATAATTCATTAATCACATACCATTAAACATAACCATTCATCACATTCTCACCACCCGGATTTCATGCACACAAAAGATGTGCGCAAGTTATGCACATGGACCAAGGGGCGGAAACTTAAACTCCAAAAAGTGATAAACATTCCCCCAAAAAGTGTAAATCACTTTTTAGTGCTGATGTGTCAGCCTCTTGGTCCATTCACACAACTTGTGCACATCTTTTGTACTCACAAAATCCGGGCTCCATTCACACACGTATGACCTGTATATAAAATCCATAAACTAATCCATATAACTGTATGTTCATAAAACATAATTTGACATCCCAATCCAAATAATCCATAGTTTGACATTAACTGAAATCAAATGAGAAACCAACTAATAAAATCTAGTACTTATTACATCCCTTTCAAATAAATTGAAATAAACCAATTGAACTAAAATAAATATCATGTCTCTAAATTGAAATAACTGAAATAAATATCAAAGATTGACATAAATAAACTTCATCTGATTTCTAATCCATCTCTCACTAGAACCACTACTCTGCGATCTCCTCATCATTTCTGGTGTCAAATTGGGGTAAGTTTGACAAATTTAATAAGAAAACATTAAACTATAGGAAACATTAAATTAAGACCTAACACAAAATAGTGCAGTTCATAAATCAATCTTTTACAATATTAAGTACCTTATAAAAACATACAATTTCACGTATGGAACATAAAAACAATACTAATAATATTCTTTTAACTTAATTAAAATAGAACATATCAAAACATATATCAAATTGTAGCTAGAGCAGAATATAACATATATTTGATATCAAGTTAATATATATAACAGTTCGCACCATTTATTCCTCGATGAGAAGGGCCAGAATAGTTTGCACCACATACCCTGTGAGGTGTGTTATTACTACCAATTGGGCAAGTAGTGATGATCCATAACAGTTTGCATCATATACCCAGTGATATGGGTTTAATAGTTTATACCATATATCTGGTGAGGTGGACTCCATCAATAATTCCCCTTGAAGGGTATGGTAGAATTATAACAGAACATATCATTCTCTTGCAGTTTCAATCAAAGAATTTAAATCATATAGGTAACATATATAGATATTTTACATTAACTAAATTAATACAATCATATTAGAATATGCTTAATCCACCTAAGCATAATCTACAGAACATATTTTTAAAACATTACAAATCTATCTAGAACAATACTTTTTTGAAAATCATGAACAATAGGACATAAAACCAACACTTTTCATTTGTAAAACGGGATTCAAGAGCACTAAGGATTGATATGAAACAAATATGATTTTTAAAAATATAGATTTTCTTGCAAATCGGTAAAAAAAATATATTTTTTAAAAATATTAGGAAGTTCAAAATAATTTATAGAATATCTATTTTGCGTTTAAGAGCAAACCCTCTTTTAAAACTCTTAAATTTTCTTCAAAACATAGTTCTATATATAATAATGGTGCCAAATGGATTCAAAACAAAGATTACAACTCTCTAGGATCTTAAAGAATTTAAAACAAATCACTAATTAGTTATGTTCTTACAAAACCAATTTATCTCTTTCAAAAACCATGTTTAAAATGTTAGGCAAATCAAAACTAGTGACAAACAATTTAAATCCAAAACAAAATGATCCAAATCCTTTGCAAAATATGACTACCAAGGATCAATGAACCTATGGAATCAAAACAAAATATTAGTTTACATGTGTTCTTACCTCTTCATGTGTTACATAGTTCATAAGATTTTTGTTCTTTAAGAATTCCCACATCTCTTGTAAAGCTTAGATTTTCGCTTCCTTGCCTCGTCTTCTTGATTTTTGATCTTTCTATTGGGTTTATATGAAAAATTATGTCAAAACTATTCAATTAATATACCCTAAAGGAGTCCTACAAGTTTTAGAAACCCACATGGAGAAGGAGAATTGTGAAAACGACTCTCTTT
>JAOXJP010235516.1:0-24015 GCA_025762735.1 Platanus orientalis | reverse complement strand
AAAGCATGCTCTTGGTCCACATCTCAGATCAGGTGTTCTTCCATCATTTAAATATCTTTCTCGAGGGAAAAAAAGAAGAGTATCACTTATTTTACTTTATTTGCCAGTTTAAATTTTGCATTGGTTCAGATTGGGGAAGAATAGACATTTTTGTTAATGGTTTTCTCAATGTTTATATCCATAACTTAAGTGATAGAAAATCCTAAAAATTACCAACTTCCAGATCTCATACACACTAAGGAGAGAGAAGAAAAAAGAAAAGAAACTGCAAGTAATATTTTATGAAAGTCATGTCTTTTTTGAATCTCAACCGGTGCAAAATCATTTGGAATTAAAGTCTTTGCAAGCATCCAAAATACTCCATGTTGAACATCCATATGTTCTTGTACAGGAAACAGAACTTGGTGGGTCTGCAAATGTTGGGGGTATAATGTGAAAAACTTCAACATCTCTAAATGTAGCAGTTACTGAGCCTTTGATCTGTATAACTACAAATAGGATTACATCTTTAGTATGTATTGTTTGACATTAACCGGTATAAAAAAAGAATAAAGAATTCTGTATGCTATTAGTAGATGGGTTGGTGATAATTTCTTGCCCGACCCTATTGATCAAACAGTTGATGTATTGCTTCGGAAGTGTGGAACCATATAGTTGAGTGCTCCAGGCAGGTAACCCACCACAAAAAGATACATTTAAAAAATGTTTTACACTTTTTCCATATAAAGTCTTTTTGACAGTTGTTTTCCTTGCTTGCATTTTTGTCCAAGGTAGATAGGGATATGACACATGCTTTCTCTTTCACAATTTCAAGGGCTTTGTAAGATCCTCCTTACCCTATCTTGTTGCAGACTTCTACCCTCTTATTTATGTGATTAAATTCTTTATAGAATTTGCCTAGATGAACGAAATATCTCACGTCCACTTAAAAAAACTGAATTTATAATGATACTCTTATCTTGTTTTATATCCTAAAGGTTTTGCTTGATCACTATTGATAAATGACTCGTGACCTTCTTAGACCATCTCTAGAAATATGCCTCAAATAATTATAATTCATTTTGATTAAGCGACTCCCTTCTAAATTGCTTCACTGTTGATGTAGAAGCTATATGTAAACCTACAAATTATATGTGAGGTGGCCAAATGGCTCTCACATTCAAGCTTTCCTCTGACATTTTGTTTCTATTTCTAGAAAATTATGGGTACTAGCAAAGTCAAGGTCTTTGAAGTTTTGTTGGAATTATTTAAACAAAGTTCCTTAAGGAAAATTGAAATGAAATGTTCACCATGATAGTTCAAGAGATGCCTTGATTTTTCTTGATGGCTTGGACTGTAGTGGGAAGATTTTACAATCTATTGAACTTCTCTATTTGTTAGAGGGACAAGGATTTTCAACTGCCATGGCAGTTTCCGGACAAAAGCACATGCGTTGGGGAATGATACCTTCCTTTCCAACAGATTGCAATTGGAGAATCAAACAATCCATCTCGTTTTTAGTGTAAATTGTTGGGAGAAGAGGTCTGAATGATATCTTCCTGTAATTGCATGGAGGGATATTGTGCTTAGCAATATGTCAGATTCATCCATAGTCATGCAAGTTTGATTGTATGTCGTTGTCCTCACCAGTATCTTTCATCTATAAGTTACCTCAGTAATTTTTTGATAGCTTGTGTGGAATTTTTTCTAGTTTAGTGAAGCCGTGTATTGCTTTGTGCATGTTTTAAGGCGTTTTTAATAAGGAAAGATCTTGGTTCGGGGCCTTTATGATGGTGGAAAAAGCCTATTAAAGTTGACAAAGAAGAGTGGGAGAATTCCTCTTGTCATTTCTTGGTGAAATGGGAAGCAGTTTGCAGTCTGAAGAAGCAGGTTGGTCTAGGTATTAGACTAATTACTTATACAAATAGGGCCCTCCTCTACAAATGGTGATGGAAGTTTGGGAGGAGCATGATGGCCTATTGAGGAGGATTATTGCTAGTAAGATTCTGTGAACAGCTAGGAAGGTCTTCTGGTGAATAAACTTAATGGTTAAGCTGTGTGGATAGAAATCATGAAGCATATGGATCTCTTTAAATAGGGGATCAGATGGTAGGTTGATAATGGCTTGACAGTAGCTTTTGGCATGACAGATGGAGTGGGGGACAGGCCTCTGAAGATGCAATTTCTAGACATTTTCAAGTAACAGCTAAAAAGGAAGCAAAAGTAATGTAATATCTGGAGAACTGAAATGGAAGGATGGTATGAAATCTGGTGATATGAGTGGAAGGTTCCCTCCATGATTGGTCTCTTAGAAGATTAGAGAGTGTCCACACAGGATGTAAGAGGAAGATTGGAGGGTGTGGAAAGAGGAGGCTTTTGGAATCCGTAAGGTCTGCTCCGTCAATCTGTTCAGCCAAAGACAGTAATTAGAGTTTCCTTGGAAGGTGGTCTTGTCAGTCCCAGTTCCAACAAAGGTTCAAATCTTTTATGGACTGCAGCTTGGGGCAAAATTCCAACCGTAGACAATCTGATGTCTTCCGAATGTCTGTCTTCTTTGCATGAGAGATGAGGATGTGCTTATTCATTGTCCCTTTGCTAAAGAAATTTGGGAGACAGTGATAGTGGAGTTTGGTCAAAGAGGGGTTTCCCCTCATGATTTGAAGAGTCCATTGATGGAGTGCGGTACTTTGGCTTTCTCAAAAAAACTCAAAGCCATGTGGAAGTTGGTGTGGGCAGCTATTTGTTGGTCTTGTGGTTGGAAAGAAATAGCAGTCTTTTGAAACCTACAGTCAACCTACATTTAATGTTTTGAGTAAAATAAAAGTTAGCCTGTATTTTTAGGTGTCCTAGTGTAAAGAATGCCAATATAGAGAGAAATTTGGATGAGGAAGTGGGATATAATTATAGGGATTAGGGGATAAGGTTTATGTTGTAATGGAAAAGGGTGGTTAGTTTTAGCAGTTGGCTTCTTGATTGCAAAGTTTGGGACTCCTTGTCCCCTTTTACAATAGATATTTTTTTCTTTCTTATAAACAATAATTTATTAAAGCTCCGACAAGATTCAAGAAATTACACATCAGATGGTTAAAAATTATCCACCCTGATTTTTACCTAGGTATTCTATTAGGTATGTCTATATATATATATATATGTTTTATTTATTGCTGTTATTTGATTTTTCCTGAGTACAATATAAAGGAAGGATATGCTTTGTTTGATTCCAAACCATTATTAAGGGGATATTTGTATTCCCTTCTTTTGTGGTTGGTTGGGGTTTATTTAGAACTAGTTTTCCTACAGAAGGAACTAGAGTGGGATTGGTTCAAGTTAATTTGTGGCCGTATTAAATATTTCTGTCAATGTTTTTGGACTCTAAACCAAAGTCAAATATACTCTAAAATTATTAATTACACGTCCTATCTGACTGGAATTTCAACCCATAGATCCAAACTCAGCCTAAATGGAATTAAATTCTCAGTAGTATATAAATATCACCAACAATGGCAACATTGGATAGTTTTCAATAAGAATTTTCATATGAACCTATTATTGCTACAAAATGGTCCAAACTGTGGGTGTTTTGGACCCCTGCAAAAATTATTATTCTAATTTTTTTTGTTTGAAAACTCACCATGCTGGAATATGTAGACATTCATAAGATTAAAGTTTGAAGAGAACTTGGAAATCTATTGTAATAGCATGTGTGCAATATGTACTTATGAATATATGTTGTATCCATGGCCCTTGAGAGACTTTTTGCGACTAAGAATGAATTGAGAGGAAATCGTCTACAGTTGGAAATCCTTCTAGTCTCTACAGTTCAAATGGTTCTATCAGACTTCCAGGATTTGGTGCATCCCCTTAACGAACACCTAAAGTCCTCCCGCATGCAGGGGGGACATGTTACCGAAATTACTTTGTTAGGTGTTTGGCATATAGCACATAGGGCTGAGTCACTTGAAAGTATGACGTGGCAGAATAAGAATATCCATCAGATAAGGAACTTTTTTTGATCAGGAGTTTAAATGTTTGAGTGCATCCTGAACAAAATTATTCCATTTTGATCAGGCGTGTCTTTCAGCGTTTGTGCTCCACCCACATTAACACCATAATACTTTTTAGTTTCATGGAAGAACAAGTCTTCAAAAGGCCTGAACAAGTGGTAAGACTTCTCATTCGATCGAGTGCCAAAAGACCCAGATTTGAGGAGAAATAAATGTTTTTACCAAAACTTAAGTGTTTTATCATTTAGAGTCGATCAAGCGTGAAGCTTAGATCTTAAGGAGTACTATCCTGTTGAGGAATGAGAAATATGTGGCTTCGTCCTTGTCTTCATGATGTTCAGTCTTATTGCAAGTTTTTGGAACATGTGAGATTTGGATATTATTTGAATGACTTGAAATTAGCCTGCAATATTGAATAATGGTTCTAGTTCTCCATGGGGGCAGACTATTAAGATCATTTAGCAGCTTCACTACCCCTCTCCTGAGGATTTGGTACGACCTCTTAAAGAACGCTTTAGGTCCACCCCTGATGCAGGGCAGACCTTAGGCGTTTTTCAAGGGGTCGCACCAAATCCCAGCCACTTCACTACTGGAGGCTTCCAAAACTCTTGAACAAGCTTTAAACCTATAAATGTGTTTGTAGATCTCTAATAATTGTTAATATAGCACTGTAACTCCCTAATGCCCCATCAATATTTATTTTAACAGAATCAATGAGCGAGCGAGTCCAATAATTAGCATTCCTTGGTAATGGTGTCGATGGCTTTTGGTGATGCATTACCACTCTCTTGGAGTATACCGGTGTATACTTATTTGTTGGGGGTAGATGCACTAATGATAATTGACTCTGTTGAGATAGGCTTGTTTTTAAAAACCAATCTATTATTGGATTTTCAAATGGGCCACAACACTATAGCACCTTGCTGGAACAAAGATAAAAGATGATGGAGATAGAAGTGAGTTTTTTACCCAATCTTTGAAGGATTTCTTTTGTTCTTGATTCGAAGGCCCAATGACAAGCCAAACCTGAATAGAAGTACAAATAACTTTGGATTGTTGGAATCCATAGATCGTGCTAGATATATGTATGTTCGTGCCATTTCTAATTATCCAACAAGCACCAGCTTGAAGTACATCTCTACATTTCATAATATCGACATTGGTCCTTGATGTTGATTTGAGCTTTTTTTTCAGTCCAAAACTATTGGCTACACAAGTATTTAATTTAGCTTTGAGTAAGCAAAACCTATATAGTAATAGGATTTTGAATGAAGCACCAACCTAATTTCATAACCAAGGATTTGTTTACTGCCTCAAGATCTCTGATGCTCAACCCACCATTGCCTTTATCTTATTGAAATAATCTCAATGCTCTAAGCTAAATATATCTTCGCCCTTCCATGTAACCCCATCAAAAATCCCTATATAAGGTGTTGAGTTGTTTACATATGATTTTGGGAATTAGATTGGTGGCCATAAAATATACAGGTATTGAAGATAGAACAGAATCGTCTTTGCATTTTGTACAATTTCAAGCTTGCCACTTCAGCTGCTACTTGGGAAATTCCCAGATCATTCAATCTCTTTGCTAGATAGATGACCGGGCTAACAGCCCATCCCTAATATTTTCATACTCTATTTTGCATCTTAGTTGAAATAAGATGATGTTTATTGAAAAGTGGAATGACACTTTTATCCAGTGAAAATACAAAGATAAGTACAACGTCAAGAAAGTGAAAAAACAAGGGCGGTGAACTTGCAATCACCTTTCTCTCTTACTTTTTGTGTACTGTTTGTATTTGATCATATTATGCAAGTATCTTTTGCTTAGGACCTATGGCACATTATGATGATCCTATTGCCATATTGGACACATGTTCTCATATATAGGAGAAATGAATCTACACTAAATGCGTCCCACATAAGAGATTGTCTAAGCCAAAATCAGCACGATGTGATGATTTTTAACCATCTAATTTGTAATTTTTATGGAATTTTGATCGATATTCAATATCAAATGACATGTATCTTAGGCTCACAGAGATTGAGTCATGTACTAAATGGTTATGCAGAAATTGTCTAGACCAAAAATGAGCATGAAAATATGGTTTTTAACCATCTAATTTGTAGGGTTTTTTTTTTTTTGGGGGGTGGGGGGAGGGTTTAATCGAGTTGTTCACTATGGAAATGACATGTGGCTCACATGTAAAGAATTGGGACTGAAACTAAGTTGTTCCCATGTTTGGGCCAAAAATCAACATGATCACATGAATTTAATCACTTGATCGTTTTGCCTTCTTTTTTTCCTTAGGTAATCTCTTAGGTGGGCTTACTAAGTAGATTGTTTGGAGGTAATTTTATTTAAATGAACATTCAACTTTATTCGTGTAAGACCTCAATTTGTAACCTCACATGAAGGCTTATTTTTAACACCGGATTGGAATATTAATACCCATACTTTACTAGACCGGATCCTCGCCTGCCACTTATGACCCGCTAAGGTCCTGTCTAACAGGTGACAGGACACTATTGGAGGGAAAAAGTGAATTACAATTTTTGAAAAATGCAATTCATTTTTTCCTATCAATCATCTCCTGCCACCTATTAGACAGGACCTTAACAGGTCATAGGCCAGCAGGAGAAGATCCTTTGCGATACTTTACATATGGAGTTGAAGGCAAGTGCTTTGGGTTCAAACCATATGATTGGCACCAACTAACCTCTAAAATGAACTCTTGGCCTTTGAGTTTTGGGAGCCTGGAATTTCTGAGGTGGCCAGTCACAGTTGAATTAACCTTAATTCACATAGTTTGACCATGGTTCGTTAAAATAATTGAAATCCCAAGAAATAAGGACTACGTTCGTTAAAGGCTTGGGTCATTTTTAGGACTTAGACTAAGAGACTACAACAAAAACTTTAAAGATTTGATAAGGGATTGGTTGTCCACCCCTCTTTTCTGCTAGATGTTCATCAATGAACAATAATTTTATGGTGCATTTGGAAGACTCGAAATAAATTGATTTTTAAAAAGAAATCGATCTCGGTTGAATCTATCATAGCCAATGTCATGCAATTGTCTAGAAAATGTGATATAGATGAAGAGACTTCTAATCTTTTTTATCGATGGGCTACCATGGATTTGGGTGTCCCCTGTATTTCCCATTGGATACCTCATCTACTCGGAACACTTAAGATAACCGTAGATAGTTTAGTAGGAAATTATAGTGCGACAACAACTGTTGTCAGAGATCATTCAGGTTCATTTATCCAAGGGGAATCAAAAGAACTCCATCCTTACAGTCTAGAAAAGGCAGAAATAGTGTTCATTTATTTAGAAGTAATGTTGGTGAAGGAATTTCCAAATATCCCTATACATCTAAAAAAAATAGTAGTTCAATTGTGAAGGTGTTCATTGATACAAAATGCTCAAATCCTTTAGAAGATTCAGAATATTATATTAAACTGCCGTTGAATTGTTCTCCAATATCCCCAAGTGCTCATTTCATATGTTCTTCAAGATTGCTACAAAGTTTTCCATGTCATGACAGTTATAGCATCTAAGGAACATGTTTGTTTTAGATGGAATGATACACCTTTCACTCATAGAATCTCTTCTATTCTAGCTATGGATTTTTGTAATCATAAGAAAGTTGTAGTTAAATGAAATTGAGCTAACGCTCCTTGAATTGAAACAATTAATAAATCATAAAAATGAATAAATGACAACTATTAAAGAATAATATCATATGATATTAACAAATATTAAAGCTAACAATTTGGTAAATTATAAAAAATTCAAAAACATAATGAATTAACATATCTTGTAAAGTTTGGTGATTATTAAGTTAGTTACATTATATTAGTATAATTAACTAACAAAGAGTATTTTCTTACATACTTTACCTATGACAAGGCATTACTTGTTTAGCATCTTCATAGAATCATTCCTCACATATTGATTAAGAGTCGCATAGTTGAGATATTAGCCCTCTTCCACACTATCAAAGGATCATACTATCATATTTTATATTTGAAGTTTTGTAATGACCTATATATAAAGGTTGACTATATCTCCAAAAACATGTTGAACAAGGTATATGCTCTTTTGTTGGCTTGAATTGTCAGGAGGCTGATATTGGTAAGCAGCATCTTTTTCTTCTCTTTTTTTTTTTTCTTTAATTTTTTTGCTGTGGGTGCTTCAATGTAGCTGTAGTTCTTCACGATAAATTTGGGAGTGTGAGAGATAAACACAAGCTCTTTTGTAAGGAATGCTTATTGATAATGACAAAATGATGAGGAAACTAAGTAACTAGAAGAGCAAATTTATGTCAAATGAACAAAGAATTCATAACTAATATGTTTGTCAAGTCCGGTTTTCAATTATGCTTCATTTTGCCATTTGTCATAGCGCTTTCGAACTTGAATTTACCATGTGAATGCTGTGCAGCGTCACCAACACGTGGAGCTTTTCGGACTACCAACTAATTAACTACCACCTGGAAGATTCCTGAAATACTTGATTTTTTTGCTAGGTGACTCAAGTGCAAACAAGGTCAAATCATCTAATGCAGCTCAAAGTGTGGCATCGTGTGCAGTGTGATGCATACTCAAAAAAGGTTGAACCACCCATAAAAATGAGAATCACACCCAAAAAAATGGAAATCACACGTTCAATTTTTTTTAGGTTAAGTGTTGCACTATAGATGATGCCACACTTTAAGCTACAGTAGATGATCTAAACTGCAAATGATCAGCTGTATCAAATTTCACTATAGCCTTTTGTAGCATAGCAAAAAAGCATGGGTATTTTGTCTTTTAACATGGACCCTGTCTTTTTGTGATCTTTTTAGTCATGCTACAAAGTGCTGCAGCTGATTATTTGGCCAAAAAATACATTAAAGCAAGTTATTAAGGGAAAGATCTGTTATAACAAATTTGATGTAGTTTTTTGTAACAGGAACAAAAGCACTGGTTTTTGTCTCATATATTTTTGTTCATGCTACAAAAAGTTACAAAAAAATTTGCTACAGCTGATCATCTGTTATTCATATCAGGTACCTGTTACCCAGTACCAAGTACGTAATGAGGTAGGCGTATTCACTCCAGATTTTGTGTATACAAAATTTGTGCACAATGTGTGTGCAAAGACTTGGGAGTGCTCACATTAGTACTGAAAAGTGATAAGCATGCATCCCGAAAGCCGTAAATCACTTTTCAATGCTAATGTGAGTACTCCTAAATCTGTGCACACACATGGTGTACAAATTTTGTGTGTACAAAAATCGGGCCAAGATGTATGAAGTTCACATCATCTCTGGTTTGAATGGATAGATAACACGAATATCTATCTAGGAAGTGATAGAAACAACGTCTGACAAAGGGTGTATTGCAAGTAACAAACTAATTGTATATTTATAATAATACCCCACTTTAATACATATGTATTGACCAAAACACCCTTTGTCATGCATCGTGTCACACACTATCAGGTACTAGCATGATATCACTTTATATAGACAGGCTAGGGATGAAAAAAGGTATTCCAGTCATTAGACTACATGCTTGTGTGATGGAACATGTGTGTAAGAATATACTTTTATTTGGGTAGGCCACATATAGAAAACCTTTCAATGATGATTTTACTTCGGAAATAGATGTTCTGTCAAGAACAGCAGGTGACTACACATGGATCGAGTAAAATGGTCAAGGGTTAGATGAAATTTAAAATTGCTACCCATTTTATTCCAAATAAAGTCACATTGTGTAATGTATAAAGTTTGATTTGGATTAACATCAGCATTTTTAATCCGAAATTTAACCCGAATCCAATCCAAATATGAAAAATATTGATTGATTTTTATGTTTTTTAATATACCAAACCGTAGCCGTATATGTATTAGGGTTTTTGAGATATTTACATTTTTCATTCCAGGTGCAAAAAGGAAGAGGTTCATAAATTGTAAATTGTTTTTACAAGATTTTTCAAATAATAAAAGTTTTCTCTACCGTTCCATGATTTTTTCCAAAGTTTTTCACATAAATCTTGTGTTGTGTCTAATTTCTGATTTTGTTTTGTTTGTTGATTTTATTTCATCCCATTTTTTAAAAAACAAAAGAATTTTTAATTTTGTTTCGCACGTTGATTTTATTGCATCTCATTTCTTCTACAAAGAAGCAATAGGTAAAACGAGTTTAACGCCTTATGCTATGAAAAACCAAGTCCAGGACAGAAAATTTGCTCCCACTTACATCTATCACTCTCTTCGTTTAGGTGCAGAGCACGTGAAGAGCATCCACGAATCGCGATGCCTCATCCTTTTCGTCAGTTGAGAGCAAGGCACGTGCCCACTGCCTTCGACTACTTAGATCTCTTTCTTGGCATTCCAGCCAATTACAACAACTTCAGAGGACCTCGAGGAGATAAGATCCCACACCCAAAACGAAACCCAAGAAACCAAACAAGGTTCTAAAATTCTAATGGCAGTGAAAAAGAAAGATATATTATGCCCCAAAATTTAATCATAACTCACCCAACTCTCCATTCTTCCACCTGTCCCTCGGCCTGCTCTCTTCCCGTTCGACCCCATCTCCAAACGCGACTGCTCTCTCTCTCTCTCTCTTTCTCTCTCTCTAGCACAGAGAGAGACAATAACACATAAAATTTACTTTTGAAAATTAATCACCTTTGAACAAAAACACCCTTAAAAACACAAGCTTGAAAAAAGAAAGAGAGGAGATGAGATAATAAGCCTTTTTTCTACCAAAAAAAAGAAAAAAAAAAAGAAAGAGATAATAAGCCTTTGAAGCTACAGTTAAGTTTGAGAACTTTCAGTCGCAAAAATATTCACAAATTTCTTCTTAGGTAAGAGGAAGGAGGTGATCTTGTGGGTCTTTTCTTCTTCATCGACCCAATCTGAGTGCAGCCTTAACGTCTAACCTCCATGCAAACTCTCCACCGTCCATTCTCCACACGTCACATGGAACCGTCAACGAGTTCCTCTCCTTCCGGCACGTGTACTGAAGCCTCACCAGGCAAGCGAACGCCCGGTAACTCACCGGCAACCTCCCATTCATCACCAGCCAAACCATCTCCGGCCGTCCCTCTCCCTGCCCGACCATCCTCCTATACGCCTCGTTTGTCCACCCAACCCTATTCAAACCGTCCGATATAAACCCCGGACACGTGTCCCATTCCAGATTCTTTCTCTTCTCCTCGTCCGTACTTCCCAACCCCTCTCCATCCACACACGCCTCCGTCACACACTCCACCGTCACCCACGATCCCATCGGCCTCACCGGCTGCGGCACCACCACTGTCCGATCTATCACCCACCCACCCGGGTTCATAACCGGGTTCTTCTGCTTCACCCAGATCGGTGCATACGGGACCGGCGCTGTTACCTTCAGATCAAGATCCGACTGTGAACCCCTAGCCGGCGAGCCCTTCCGGTCCGGGGTCTCCGGTAACAAGGGTAGCAGAGTTACAACGGTTTGGTCGAACCCATCTTTCCTCTCTTCCGAAACCACCCTCCTCTTTCGGTTATGCCGTCGGTTACTATCTCTAACGTACCTTCTTTTGGTTCTCCCAGCTTTAACAAAACCGTCGTTCTTCTCCGGGATTGAGCCCCCGGAAACTGACCCACCGACAGCCGGTTTCGGCGCGATCGGCCGGAATCTAAGCATTATCCTATCGACGTTTGACATGTCGTGCGCAACCCCCGGGGTTACCGTGCTATGAAGCAGCCTCCCCTACGGTCCCATGTCTGCTCCCCAAAACGGCAGAGCTTAACCGGTACTTATTAAGAACAAGGCCCTAGCCACGTGTTGCACGAACGTGGAGTTTCGAATCGTCTCCAGCCTGAAAGGAGAGCCAATATCTACCTAACACGTGACGCGATGTCAGATACGGGATAGTTCCATAATAAAACCCTACTCTGAGTATTGGTATTTACTAATATACCTTTCACTGTGCCATCATGTCGCGTGTTGATTGGCAAACTTGCGTGATAAATCCTACAATCAAACCGGAGACAGTTCAATCACGTATTGCTGGTGTCCGTACAATACAGCTATGTTATTGGTTGAAAGTGAGATCTGTCGTCACGCTAGGTGGGCCCACGCGATTGGGGCGGATTGGTCGCGCAGTAGGTTGTGATGGGCCCCACCGATCAGCTAATGGAGAGGCGCAAAATGTCAGGTGTTGGCACAAAAAGGACAGGACGTAGGGTCACCTCGGGTGCAGTGTCTGGTTTTCAGAGAGAAAAGCTTTTGTAGCGGAGGTTCTGGAACGGAGGCACGTGGACGAATAGAATTGATAGAAAGGACTTTCTATGAATAGTAGGGGACGATGAGACCACGTGGACGGTGGGATAGCGACGTGGATCTCGGACGAATCGGTGACGTCAGCGAGAGAAGAAACAGTTTGTCTCTGAGATTGGGGAGTAGAAAGGGACGGGCTCTCTTTTTATTATTTTGGAGTACGAAAATACCCTTGAGTTTTTTACAAATCGGAGGAGACATGTCCCTTGGTCCGGACTGGTCGTTCGATGCCGACACTGTCAGCTTTAAATGGCCAAAATTTCAAGCCCCCAAAAAGTCTCGCTGGCCCAAAATTGGGAAGAATGGAAAAATCTTAAAAACCCTGACATAAAACAAATCTGACCCAGAATTCATTTTTGATTAATATGCCTATAAATTCATTGAGGACAAAACCTATTTCTTGGTCTCTTACTTTCTCTTTAAGCTTATGAGTCATAAAAGTTAAAATTGTCAATAACCGAGCTGAGCCAAACTTTGCCTAGTGAAAGCTCACGAGCCTGAGTTGTCAAAGAGTCGAGCTTAATCTCATTTAAGTAAACATGTTTAAATCAAAGCTTAGTTTACCGAACTTAAAACAAGACTCATGCTTGGATCTTAACAAGCCAAGTCAAGCTAGCTTTGTTCATTGACAGCCTGAGTAGGAGAATTCCAAATGACAAAAGTACTGCTGAGAATCCTAATTGTAATTAGGATAATATAGAACTAAAAATTATGACTCCAAATGTACGCCATACGGCATGGAAACCTTAAAAATATGTAGTATAAAATTTAAAGAAAATATTATGGATAAGAAGAAGGAGGGGTGGAGAAGCAGGAAGATAATGCTAGTCAATACGATAAAGTACACAAATTCAAATAACTCCCTTTTATAGGAAGACAAAGAACATAAATACAACTAAGTAAATTCATCTCAAAATAAGGAGTCGTTGAACCATTCCCATTCAGAAGAATTTTCAACCATTGTAAATGTTTTATCACCTAACAATAAATTGCAGTGACCATTACTTTATAAGCTTATTTGGTTATTCTTTTAGATTTATGTATTATTTATAATACTGATGATGATTGTTGTCATTTTTTTTTTAAATGAGTTTTGTTTGCTCTATATATATATATATATATATATATATATATATATATATATATATATGAATTAAAATTAAATTCCCTACATCATATCTTGATCTGTTTTAATGAGCTAAACTTGGGGAGTTTGTCTTGATAGGCAGCTTGCCCATTCCATGCTATATTATATCTAGATCTATTGTAATGAGCTAAACTTGGCAAGTTAGGCATAATAGGCAGTCTGCTCAACAATAGCTCTTTATAACACCCATAAGATATACTAGAATGTAGTTCATCCTTGCAACAAATCAACCAAGAAGAATGTAACTTTACCCCAATTCCCGCCCCCCTTCCACAAAAAAAAAAAAAAACACCAAGAAGAATATAAAACAGCCACAAAACATTTTTATAATGATCTCACTCTTAATACTTACAAAATGATATGTGAGGACTCATGGTAATATGTTGAAATCAATGGATCAAAACAATAGGCATGCAATAACCTAATCTATGATACATCCATATAATAGAAAGATAAATTAATCCTCTATAAATTATAATCTCACCAGTTATTACGAAGAATTGATAAATGAGATTAAAAAAGAAATAACTAGGAGAAACTAAACTTATACATGCAAATATTTATAAATGAAGTTATTGTGCAGGATTTGATCTCAAGCAAGGAAACATATTTAAAACAAATTTTGAACCCCTATGTATCAAAGTATAACTGAATTCAGAGTATGAACCATGGACCTTTGAAAATTAGAGATATAAGTAAGAGAATTTCAAATAAAATTCAACTAAAATGATTTTAGTTGTATTGAATATTGGAATATGCATAAGAACCAAAAAAAATATGTAACTATTGGTTAGTTTTTTTTACTTTCAAAAAATCATTGGTTTAATTTTTTGTTCTAAGGTTATTTTAGTAATTTTATGAAAACCAAATTTTGGATGATATTTGGGGGAATGTTAAGCCGTTTTAAATAACTGGGAACCATCTAAGCTATTGAATGTCATAGAGAAAATACAATAGTTCGTTGCATCATTCTATATATAATTTATCATTATTGGAAGAAGACAACCTAAGGGTGACCTAAGTCAAGTCGGAATGAAAAGAAATGTGGTGTTTACAATTACCAAGGCTTTCCAATCTACCAAGTTGTCTCAGCCTTGTGTTATGGTCATAAATATAATGTCCATGAACGAGGTCACCCTGCCAGTGATGATTATACATGCTTAAAAATAGTCTTTCATATGCAAAGGTAATAGAGTGGATTAGGGTTATAAATGGAGCGAATTCGAAGAGGATGTAAGTGCATCCGCATTTGATTCGTTTATTTTTCACATACATCCGAATTTGATTAAATATCCGTCAAAATTTTCAAACTTAGATTCACATTAGAATTTGTTTAAATAATTGAATGTTTGGATGCAATTTTGGATATTCGATTACACTAATGTGATTTCGGATGCGATTTCGGTTGTTGAGGTCAACGAAGATATTAAATGCTTTGGAATCTTTCGAGTTGTGCCGGACAAGAAGATCACCTCGTAGCTTGAACAGGAAACGCTAGACAATCTTTTGATCTTGAGTTACTTGTATTTGATTGAAACTCTCTACAACATTGACTACATGGAGAGAATTTTGGCGTATTTTTTGAAGACTTTAGAAGGGAGATCAACGATTGAGGTGGACGGTAACGATGTAGAAGGCGGTTCAAGGTCGTTGAGATTAAATCCGGTGATATTAGTCAAGAAATTAATCGATGGGTACCTATTGGAGATCGCTTCCAACACCACCAACCTACACCGATTCCACCACCTTTGACTTCGTCAACCAAGCTTAGTGTTCTCATCTCAATCGCTTTACTTAACCTAAAAAGGCCCCTACCTCTTATCTTTGTCATCGACGTTGATTCTCTTCCATGAATTGAGCTCTAAAACCTAGGGTTTTTTATTCATATATTGTTTATTTACTCGTATGGCCTCATCCTCAAGGGCAATTTGAAATATGCTATCACATTATCACATTGACATTAGGGTTTTTATCGGTCAAATATTAATCGAATAAGAGGTATACATATCCGCATTTGGTTTGTTTATAATCAAATATTTAAACGAATTGGATATATGTACATTCATATTTGCCTTAATCGAATTGAATACGAATGCTTAGGCAGAAAGTTGACAGCCCTAGAGTGGATTGCCATAACTTTTATTTATAACTCTGGTGTATCAGAGTAGCAAGTTCTCTTCTTTTATTTATTTATTGGCAAAACAACATTTTATTAATTGTTAACCCGAATGATTTGCAACCCTAAACAATAGATGATCCTCTAAGATATATATTTTCATTTACAATGGATTTTCCTAATGTATGAACCTCATGGTTTGTCTTTCTTTTTATATGACAGAATTTAACTTGCTTAAAAGAAGATATTATTCCTTTACATTCAAGTTGCATATGTTCAATCGTCCATGGGCATCCTCCTAATTTATCTTTTAGAAGATGTACATCGTTTAATGCATCTTGTCCAAGGATGATTTTTTTTTTTTTTTTTTTTTTTTTGTGGACATATTTCCAATCATAATCCTAAAAATGTTTATTGAAATTATGACTTTATTTGGATTGTATGCAAACGATAAATACTCTTGGCCAATGCTTTTACTCTCAGCAAAACCATCATCCAAAATAACATGATAATTAAATGTGCATCACAAGTATTTCATGAAACTAAATTCATTCAACCATTTGAGAAGTTCAAACATAGTTCTAAATGATAGAAAGATTTGGTATGAAAAATGGTTGATTAATGGAAAACAAGTGACAAAAAAAAATAATGATTATGCTACATTCATTTGAGGTACACTACAAATGTTATTTTTAAGTCTTTACTTGCTTCCACAACATATCAACAACCAAGTTGTGACAAAGAAGACTGCATGATATAATAAACCAGTGTAGAATACAAATAAGTGAAACAATGTATTATCTTGAATTACTTCCTGAATATTTGTTATTTTCTAGATATGCTCGGAGAATTCAAGAACATAAAATAATAAAAATAAATAAATTATGTTGTAAACTAATTTCTAAAACATAAGAAATAATAGCCTTATTTAAAAAACCAAATGGTTGATAAGAAGAGACACATCTCTTCTCAAAAGACTCATCAAGGATATATTTGTCCAAACATACAGACACAATTCTTGTGAAAAGGTAGGATAGAGTTATATAAGTCTAAAAATTAATGGTCGAATGGAAAATACCATTTCATGAAAATGTGTATTTACATACACTTACACATTTATACATAATTACTATATATTTAAAATATAAACAACACTAAATAGGACAACAAAGGACATAAACTCCACTAATATCAAGAGGTGGTAGCCGAAGTCAACAGTCAATTTGAAGGTTCTTTTTAGATTTCCTTTTGAATATGTTTTAAGTTGTTTCTAGATACCAATAAAAGTGTCAACTAAGACAGGGATCAATTATTGGGAATTCTTCCAAAGTGGAAGCAAGAAATGAAATAAATTGGAGAACTAAACGCCAAAGTATCATATTTACCATGAAAGAAACTAAGTCCTACATTAGAAATATACCTCTCCATCCCACCTATTTCTCAATCAACCCTTACATAAACCACTATAAAGGCAAGAAAATCATATTGAGATTACTTTCATTAAATATATTGGTATGTTAATTACAATTTGGCCACATGTGTTTTCAAGCCTTTGCATTGATTGATGTAAAGGACTGACTTGTTTTCAACGCCCAATAATCCAACCACCAAGTGTCGGGCTCCCTCATAACCCCAAATCGTTTTGAGTCAATCAAATGATTTGCACAAGTGACACTATCGAATACTACAACTAACAGCCCTCGGATCCACCCCTTCATGCACTAGCACGATATCCCTAGATTAAATCTAGTCCAAGCCAATACCAATTTGGACTGTGCTCTACCTACACACTCGTCGCATTGTCAGCCAGAAGGTGCCTCTGCCCACCCCCTCTTCTCCTCCTCCTATGCACACATGGCCTGATCCATCTATTATCATCAATAGCATCACAAGGACAATATAATGATTCTAAACACAGATAATTATAAGCCAAACACTGTTTAATTCAGCCAGAAGCATCGGTGTAATAGTTTCAAAATCTAATTATAAGGGCAATGATGTGACCAAACAAGACTGTCTGAGACGCATTACGGTAGTTGCATGGACAGTTATGTACCTCACAGTCCCATGGCAGAGAACTCTTCCATAATGGCTGTTTTACCACTTTGACCTATGGGTGGTCAGCTATCCAATTATTATCCATATTTGATTCGTATTCCATCCGGGATCAAATGCGTTTATGTTTGATTTGATTATTCGATCAAATATCATATCCATTGAAATTGACATGTTATGTAGAATACATCATACGCATACTATAACCTTAACCCATTTCTCATCTCTCATTCCCAATTTGAACGAAGAAAAGCTCCTAATAACCAGTTCCCTATTTTCTCGTTGATCTATCAATCATCTTTTGTCTTTATAACTCTAGCTTCTTATCATTTTTGTAAATATCGAATTTGATCCGACATTTAATTATATAAACAAATACAAATATAGACATCTATATCCGACAGCTCTACTTTAACGTAGCATAATACTCACTGAGTTCTTTCTTCGAACATTTAGATTGCAAGGGCAGAGTGTGTCTCGTTCCACCATTAGTGACTGTTACTAAAGAACCCAGAACAGCCAAAGCCACTGTCTCTGTCGCTTTTCCTTTTCAGCAAGTCAGCATCGGGTAAAGCACCAGATCTCACTTTCCCTTTCTATTCATTTGAAGCCCAAACCCCAAAAGCAGGATTCCCGGATAGGATATACAACCATAACCGCCAATAGATTTCTTCCAAGTCTAGCCACGACAACCAACCTTCCATACAAAATGATTTAGCTTCGTTTTCATTGCCACCTGTCCCCTAACTAGTTTTTTTTTTATTATTATTTTAAAAAAGGTCTTCTGGGTTTATGGGCTTTACTAAATCTAAGCTGAGAATCTAGTGTGTAGAATCCGATCCTTTAATCTTATTTTCTTTGACTATTCAGCCCAGCATTATTAAGGCAGGACCCACATTATGGGTGAGAGAGGTTGAGTCTTGTGACACATCAACTGTGGAATGCTGCGAGACTGGACGGCATTGAAATTGCGACATCCATTATAGAGAGATGATGCTACAACCAGCGGGATAAAGGGGCATTGACAATCTGATTGCTTGTCAAAGGCGATGTGTGTGTATCCAATATGCAGTTTCATCAACATGTGTGGGCCAAGGAAACAAGAATCAAAGTGAGGGAACAATTCCAACACCTGGATCAAAGGCCTATTATGTTAACGGGATGTATAGCTAGGACGGCGAATTTTTCAGTCACATATCCGTATCCAATCTAATTAAGCAAATTCAAAGCAACACATATCCGATCCGTTCAAATATCCATATTGCCGTCTAAAATGCCCGGCCATTTTTAAAATATTTGTTTTATAAGTATGTGTGTGTGTACGCCCACGTGTATATATACACTTACACATGCAGGGGAACTCCAATCTACAGTTGACACCAATAGTGGGCCTCATATCACCAGCAACGCCCCCATTGTGCGACTTCGTGAACCGAGATAGAGGGGAAGTATCATTTCATTTTTTGGGGGTGATGTGACATCTCCAAAAAGTGAAATGATACCCCCCTTGTGTCTCATCTCACAATGTCACACAAAGGGGGCGTCGCAGGTGATATGAGGCCCCAATAGCGATCACTTGGTGCAACTGAGGGGTTGATATCCTCCACGATGCTGAATATTTGTGCCAGGCTGGACCCACCATCCATGGGGCACTGTGTGGTGTCAAGTACTGACAATGAGGGTGGGGTCCATACACTTTTATAGGTACTTGATGCCACACGGGACCCCATGAACGGTGGCTCCAGCCCCGTCGTAAATATTCACGTCGCAGAGGATATCATCCCACAACTAGGGCCCTCATACAGTGACACACTCACCAATCCATATATATATATATATATATATATATATATATATATATAAATGGAGAATGATTGTCTGTGTTGGCACAGGCCTATATATGCATGTCTTTGATTGACAAATGACCCGTTTTTGAATTTGATCCCTTTTTTGAACCCCAAACATAAACAGTACAGACACTTTGTCATCAAGATATAGCGATTGTGAGTCAATTTACAACCCTATAAATAATGGTTGTGAAAATGGAGGATTTGGTGTGACCACATGAGGTCAGCCTAAAGAGAGACTGACATCAAGGGCCCACATATCTATTGGGTTTTGGCTTTATTTAACGGTGAGGGTTCCTGTAGGGTTAAGACAGTTAAAAGGTGAAAACCCAATATATATACCCTAATTGAATTAGGGAAAAGTGAAATGGCACAGAGAGAGGCTACCATATAAGGGGTTCCCTTAGGTTTTCTTTTAAGGTTTAAGAATAAGATATAAATGGTGTACAATGGAAAAATGTATGGTTTTCAAGTTACAAAAGTACACGTTTCTTGCAAAGATTTTGTATTCTTATAGCGGAGAAAATTGATTATTTCTTGTAAATATAAGGATATTGTCAAATTACGTAAAAGTCTTTATCTTGTAGGACTATTTTTCTTTTATTGTTATTTTATTTGTTATTACATAAATCCTGAGTATTTATCCCCGGATCCCATCATATGGAATTTTATCCGCTACGCAAATAATACCAACGCTAAAAAGTGAAAAACATCCCCGACTTTGGCTTTTTCGGCGCTGATGCATCGGCCCCTAATATCAGTCCTATCTTAGGTTCACGTTAGGAGCTGCACCAGATCCGAGGGTGGTTGTGAACTAGTATATCCAAACCCAACTGGGTGGGTTGATTAGGTGTTAGACCCGATGCATAGGTAACAATAATGTGAAATTGATGTGACATTCCTAGGATGCCATGTTTATCAGAAGTGGTTGGCACGCCAGTTTGGGTGTCTAAAAATGAAATGGGACAAATTTCCCATAGGCTATGAAGGCCTACAGGTTTCAATCATAAAACACCACGTCGCCATTGTGTGTAAAACAAAAGTGTCCAGCCCTCAGATTCAGGTAAGATTGACGCTTTGTAAATTGATAAAGAATAAAATGGAAGAAATAAAAGAGCTCGATCGCGTGAAGTAAACGATTCTTTCTTTTTAAGAAATTTGAAAAGTGGATTTGTTTGGGCTAATTACTGGCATGAAATTTATCATACAAATTCGATAGTCTCGTAAATTAGTCAAAGTGAGAGACCAAAAGAGGGTGAACTGTAGATGATAGATGAATATATAAAACTAGCCTTAGTTAATTATAGAACTTAGATGTACAGGCCTACCAAATAAGTCAAATTTGATTTAACAAAGAAAGCCAATAATGTATCCTCAGTTCGGTATCTTGTCCTTTCGAAAAAGAAAAAAAAAAAAACGATTTTGTCTTGTATTTTCTCATCAAATCCTCTCTATTAGTTTTGATAATAATAATAACCTCTTTATTAATTGGGAGTTAGGGATAACATAACAGTGGGTTATATTAATCGGATAACTCATCCCGAGAGAGGGGGTCCAACCCTATGTCATGGCGAGTTTGGTAAAGTGTAATCCTTATCCGTGTTATTGGAAAAATGGAAACTTTAATGATTTGACAACCAATAATATAAGAGAAATTTAGATTGTTAGCACGTTAAAACAAAATAAAATCATTCTTCTTGGAAAGATGGATAGGTTGGGTTGGGATCATCTCACATGCCTGTCGTGCCACCTCTTGAGTTGTCGGTGAATGAGGTCGACTAAATTAATATGATGCCCAATTCGCCTGCCCTAGTGATTGGGGAATCACTTGTCTACGAGCACAAAGGACCCTTAAAGAACGCTAACCTTTGCCAGGCATCATGGGTGGATATATCAGCACTGAAAAGTGATTAGCAACACCCCCCCCCCAATCCCCCGGTGCTGATGTGTCTGCCCCTTGACACACGGCAGAGGCTAGCTTTTTTAAGGGAAACGTATGTTGTGAGAGTTTTCAGGTTCAAGCCCACGAAATTAAAATGATTGTCTGTGTTGATACAAACCTATGTAGGAATGCCATTGATTGACACACTACGTGTTTTTTGAATGTGGCGTCTATCTTTTACATGTAAACAAATTTTTGAACCCCAAATACAATATGTGTCAGCTTATAATTAACCATGAACACTACAAACACTTGGTCATCACAGAATATTTTCTTTTAATTTAATAATAGAGTAAAATACTAACACACCGTTTGAACTATTTACCAATAGCTGGTCTCGCCCTGCATTATTTGACAATACAAAAACCATTGTGTCATAAAAGATTTTGGTTATTGGACAAACGGCAATGTCGTTTTATCATTTTGTTCATAAGAAAATTTAATAAAAATTTAAATAATTTTTTTTTGAAAAACCTAAACTACCATTTCTATTAAGTAGCCATTGAATGCCCTAACTCCTTTCCTATTTCGTTCACACCTACATTCTTTCCCAACATGAACCTTCTTCCATGTTGCTTTCTGACAGAAGAATCTCCTCTCCGACTGTCTGATGAAACAATCCGACAACTACGCTCCACCCCAATACATAATCCATCAATGGTTCAATCCAACAACTTTCATTGATCGGCTCTTGTCTCCATTTTCTCTAACGACCTCCATTGAATTGCCATCATCATCTCCATTTACTCCAACGACTTCTATTGAATCTAAAAACTTCCATTGATGCCGACAAAGTTTTGATAAAATTTTCAAATAAAGATTTGTTTTTGTTTTCATTTTTTTCTTTGAAAAAACATTAAGTGTTTTGAAAATGTTATGGATTATAGTTATATTATGTGATTCTTCTATTAATTGCTTATATGCAGGATTCTATAAAACTTGAACTCATTATTTGCGAATGTTTTATTTAGGTTATTTACTGCACATGTGCTCATTGTTTAGGTCCATTCAATTTATTTATTAAGTGTTTTCATTTGCATACTCATAATTAAAAATAAAAAACCCTTAGGTGGTTGTTGATAAATGTCATGGGTCATTTGATGGTCATTGATAAAGCATCAAACCATCAATTGTCAATAATCAAGTATCAAGCCATTTAATGGTGTTTGATCAAGGATCAGGCCATTCAATGGTGGATGATCAAGCGTCAGGCTATACAATGGTGGATGATAAAGCATTAGGACATTCAGTGGTGATTAATCAATGATCAATCCATTCAATGGTGAATGATCAAGCATTAAGTCATTTTGTGGTGGTTGATCAAGGATAAGGTTATTTAATGGTGGATGATCAAGCATGAAGGCATTTGGTGGTGGTTGATCAAGGATCGGGCTATTTAATTGTGGATGATCAAGTATCAGGGCATTCGGTGGTAGTTGAATAAGGATCAGGCCATTCGGTGGTGGTTGAGTAAGGATCAAGTCATTCGGTGATCGTGGATCAAGAATCAGACCATTAGGTGGTTGTTGATCAAGCATCAAGACCTTTGGTGGGTGTTGATGAGGTACATGTGTGCACAGTTACTGATTTAGAATATTTTTTATGGATAAATACAGAAGAGGGTGTGTGATCATATTTAGGAACAATTTTGTCTTTACATGCCATAAGGGCACTTTCATACAAAAAACATATCTTTTTCAGTAAAAAGGGTAAAGTTGGGTTTTAGAAGAAAAAAATTAAAACCACACGACATCATTAACTAACGTTTAACAATGGAGAACTGACGGCAGGGGGATTTTCTGAGTTTAACCATACCAACAGTCAAAAGGGGTTTTTCATATTGTCAAATAATACCGAAACTGATCCAGCTATAGACAAATAATTCAGGATGTGTTTTTGTAATTTACCCTTAATAATACAGCATAGGAATATGAATCAAAGTTACCTCTCCTTTATTTTGTTGCGGTTCAGAGTGAACCTGGTATCCTAGGTAGTAGCCACAGCCCATCTGCCAGTGTACCAAAAAGATTATCGATAACCCAACTTTTAGACCAGCAAAATGCATAACCTGTTATTACCCAAAGATTGAGTTTAGAACCATGTGGGCATTAAGAGCCAATTGAACCAAGAGGGGGTGTTTGTTACTTTGTTTCCTATTCTAGAATCAGATTTTGGTCATAATCATTTTTGGGTCTGTTTATTAACATTTGATATTATGACATAATCAGAATCAAAATCAGCCTCTTATCAGAAAAGATTGAAAGTCCATTTCTATGTTTTTAGCCTCGCTTGCGATGGAGCACTAAGTGATGGGATTTGCTAACTCATCAATTAACTTTACAACATGCATCATTAGCTGCCCAAATTATCACCTTATGGTCCGCAAGGCAAAAACTTACCACAGTTCTTATGACCTGTCTAACAGCTGGCACAACACATTTGGCAGGAAAAAGTAAACTGCAATTTTTGAAAGAAGATTTTCATTTTTTTCCGCCAATTGTATCATGTCACCTGTTAGAGAGAGGATCCTTCCTTGCAGTTTTGGATCATCAAATTTTTTTTTTTTTTTTTTTTTCATTTCGGGGGGAGGGGGGCTGAAAGGATC
>JAOXJP010235515.1:0-10004 GCA_025762735.1 Platanus orientalis | reverse complement strand
TAGTTGATTTACACATTCCTTGAGACAAGGAAACCAATCGACCCAATGGTTCTGCCTTTGCAAAATATGAAACAGAGGAGATTGCAGACTATGCAGTCATGCTTTTCTCTGGCCTTGTCACTCTCTACAACAGAACCCTGAAGTTTACGGTGAGTACTCATTGCTTATATCAGCCTTTTGTATTTCTTAGTTTTCTAGAATTTGGTGTCGTAAGGTTTCTTTTATACTGAATTTCTTGCTTTGGTGGATGCCATGGTTACTAAAGAAAAATGGTCCCTGATTACTAGTTGTCTTAGCTATCTAAGTGGTTTATTTTATTTTATTTTTATGAGGGCTCTGTGATTGGGCCAGAAGAATCCCATTTGAGATTTTCATTCCAAAAAGTAACACATCAACTATGAAACAGATTTCTGGGCAAGATAAGCTATCGCAGGACTTGTCTACACCAATCGTGCCCATTATGAACTCAGCTCCTAAACCGAGATCTCACCCTATACCACTTAATGGTAGAGAAACTAACCAACACTCAATTAAGTCATTCTCGCCAGTCAGGTTCTCAGGATATCCTCCTAACTATGCACAAGGTGATTTGCTTTTGTCCATGCCCCCTTTATTGCCTAAGAACACCACTCTAATCATTATATAATTATTTCAATGGCAATATTACACCACTCTGATCATGACCCTTCTAAAATGTATACATATATCAGGGGAAAAAGGGAACGATATGAATTCCTCAAAATAGTCAGAACCCAAGACACATGCTTCATTTTTACCAAAAAAATAAAAAGAAATGAAAAAATAATCAACAAGGGCCATTACCAAGATGATTTGGGGCAACAATAGGACACAATTTTGCTTTACTTGTGCAAATAAAGATGGGAGTTCTTAGAAGATGAGGAAACACTTATTATTCTAATGTATAATGTGTTGGGGCAGAGGTTGGCTCCTTTTTCTTTTTCTTTGCTTCTTGTCAGTCTTTCAACTGTATTTTTTCTAAAGCAAAGGTTCACTTTTTATGTTCAGGTGGTCTCTAATTGCTCGGAGAATTCCAAGAAGAACAACAGAAAAGATTAAGAAGTATTGGCCTTCAAGGTACTCAACAAGTGAATGAAAATTAGGAACTGATAGTGTTCTCTCTATGTAAGCAACCAATTTTGGTGGGTGATGCAGATTTTGGGTCTAATATTGGAATTTCTCAGTTTTCTTGGCAATGTTTATAAAGAGAAAATTAACATTTGAGTTTCATTCTGTTTTGTGGAATCTATCTCCTTTATATTTGTGTGGTGATTTAATGTTCCAAGTTCTTTCGTTTTTTCCTTTTATAGCTAATGAAATATCAACCTCATTATGAATGTAAATATGCTTGACTAAAGTTTCAAAGTTTGAGTGTAAAATTTAAGAAAAAAAAGACAGGAATTTTTCGTAGTTGTTAGGTTAGAAAGTCAAGAAGAGATGTAAGGAGAGGTAAATTTTAAAAAAAGGACTTTATGCAGCATTTTCAAAATGCTGCATAGGACACTTTGCACAGTGTTTTAAAAGTGCTGCCTAAATTTCACTATATGCAACAGTTCTAAAAATGCTGCATAAAGTCGACTTTATGCAGCCTTTTTAAAACGATGTACAAAGTCCACATTATGCAGCGTTTTCAAAATACTATATAAAGTACACTTTACACAACATTTTAAAAACGTTGCATAAAGTCTACGGCTTTTCGCAACGCACCTCTGAATTGCGCTTGAAAAATGCTGCAAAAACGTTTTTTTGTTATAGTGCTAGGAAAATTGAAAGTGTGTATATATATATATATATATATCAAGGAACCCTGTTTTGTGTAAAGAAAACTGGAATTGTATCTGGTCTTGTGAAGAAAAAATTAGTGGTAAGAGGGTGGCTCCTAGATGCTTTAAAAGGGCTCATAAGATTTTGGCAGTAGGTAATCTCATGGATCTTTGTTATGTGGGTCTGCCTTTCACTTGAGTGAATAAACAAGTGGTCATCGCCATATTAGAAGGCTAGATAGAGGTATGGTCAATGCTGACTGAAAGCTAGTGTATTATGAGGCCTATATGGAAATTACTTATCCTAAGGCTTAGATCATAACCCAATTGTCCTTGACACCAACCTAAAAGAAAAATTTAGACCTAGGCTATTTAGACTTGAATGGATGTGGATTGAGCATCTGAAGTGTCATGATTAGATTAAAAAGGGGAGGGATGGGAGAGATAATAACAGTAACATTGGCAGTATTATGAACAATTTGTCTAGGCTAGAATATATTAGTTTTTAGTTACATAAAAGATGAAATTAAATAGAGAGAATAACTTTAGGCATCTTCAAATTTCCTTCCCCTGTGAAAGTAATATTAAAAATATTAAAAAGGAAGATTCTAAGCTAGATGAGTTATTGAGAAAAGATGGAAGTGGTGTGGGTTTAAAATTCTAGAATGAATTGGCTTAAATTGGAGACCAAAATTTTAGATTTTTTCACATGTATACTATGGCTAGAAGAGTAACACCCCACATACACTTTGCACACATAAATAGAACATGGGTTGAAAATAGAGAAGAAAGTGAGATTTGATCCTTAGATTAGGATATAATCTATGAAAATGGACTTTGGGGTGGATGAGACAAATGTTTTGGACCCAAAAAAGAACCTTAAGTATTGAGCTTCAGCACAGGAGAATTTCGAGTGGTCAAAAATTCCAACTCGGTTGATCTAGCATCCCTCGAGGAAAATGGATTTCTAGTTTTTGAAAACTACCACAGCATGAGCAATTGAATAATATTTTTGAGTGCTCAAAACCATTTGAGCGATTGAAATATTTTTGAGCTATCGAAGAAGGGGTTTTCAAGAGGTCAAAAATACTTTCAATTGGTCGAAATTGGGTAGATAAAAAAAAGAGGCCCAAAAATTGAGGAATAAATCCCTCTAGAAGGGCATAACCGCTTAATACATAAAATAAGACTTATATTAGCCCAAATTGGGACTAAAGGTACAAAATTGAATAAGAGAAGTCAAAAGAGAAGAAAATTAAGAAAGATGAAGAAAAAGCTATCCAAGAAAGAAGGTAAGCCATGATTTTGTAGATCTAGGTCATAATAAGTAAGATTTGTGAAATTTGGTGCTAGAATGGTGTTCTACTATGGATGTTGATCTAATCTATATGAAATTTATATGGAAAAGGATTGAAGATAAGCTTTGATCAAGAGATTTCATAAAAGCGAAGAGTGAAGGAAAGTATAAGTAATTATGCAAATGTATAGAATTCTCACTCCTAGGATCTTAGAAATTTAATTTGATCATTGATTGTTGATGTGTTCATTTATGTTTCTCTATGAATGCATTGATGCTTTGTGCTTTTGATCCCAAGTTCTCTCAAGGAGTAAGTATCTAAAGAGCATATGAGATGTTCCTCTCTTAGGATCCTAGAATCTCGATTATTAATTGATGGTTTGTTGATTATTTTTCATGAGTGAATTTGTCTTGTTTAATGGAAATTGGTGATGTGTTGAGAGATGGGGAGTGAAACCTCATTTTCCTAAGTTCATATTGATCTATGCATTTTTGAGTTGTAGAATTCTACACGTAGATCACCATGGTTTGAGTGTACATACTCTATTGTATACAATTTCTCTTTGTTCATATAAATCTTAAGACTTTAATGGATCTACATCTGTTTAGAAAAATTTCTTCTTCCACACCTTGACCCAGGTTTGGGTAACCCGGATAGTCAAAATAGGTTTGGTACATGCCTCAATAAAGAGGACTTTTCACAGACTTTGAAGAGAAGAAATGAAAAATCAAACTTTGTTGATATAAGAATTAGCAACGCAATAAACGTATTGGGAGACACCTCTCTCTCTGGGTCGTTCCCTTCGATAGGGAACATGCTTGTGATAGAGATAAAGGAATGAACTAGGTCCAATCCTCTTAAATTGAATTATAGACTACTTTATGTTACTCCAACTCTTACTCCTAAAATAGATTAAATTTGATGATGAGGTTGAGGATCTTTCTTCATCTTTCTCTCGCTTATTTATATCAAGTCAATTAGTTATAGTAGTTGTAGCATCTTTCCTATGTTGTAAGGTAGTTACTTTCCACTTGCCATCATAGCCACTTTCTTCATTCTTCATTATAACATCGAATGATCATCATGGCCCTATTTCACCTGTTTTGTGCAAATGATGACCCATGTTCATTGCACATTGAACATCATGACATGTGCTATGGTAATAATTCTCTTGTTCTAACTCACACCTTCATTTTAGCGGGAGGATTCAAAGTTTAGCCAAGATCCACATACCCTACATCCATAGGAGCATTTTCAAAATGGTGCCAACAACATCATTATATTTATGATCCATGCTTTAAAACCATGAAACTCTATTATATGTATGAATCCATGAGTTTCCTTAGCTAATTCCTTGATTGACACCAAGAAATGCCCTATTTTTATTGTTAGATTGTACCATGTCATTTAATTACTTTATTGAATATGTATTATGACATCTATGAGTATAGTTTGTGGTTGTAACACTCGGGGTTGCACTTAAGGGGTAAAATCATAATTTCATCCCTATAAGGGTAAAAGTTATGGCCAAATTATCGCAGATTGTTCGTGCAAAAAATGTTAGAGTGCTCCAATATTTCTTTGGACTATAAAAAATGATGTAAAACTGCTCTTGGAGCGCTCCATTTGGGTTTGGAGTGCTCCTTTTGGGTTTAGAGCACTCCAACTAGGTCAGGATGCAATTTTCCTTCTGTTTAGACGTGGCTTTCACTCATTGGACTCCCACGTATGTGAGATCTTGTCTAGGATGACTTAAAACCCTATTTACACTTCATTTAGGTCATTTTGCTTTATTAGAATAAAAAGAGAGAAAGGGTTAGAGAGATCAAGAGAATTCTTAAGTTAAGAGAGGGAGATCCTTCCCCAATTGGGCAAGTTTCACTCTCAACCTTAAAAATCTTCAAGGTTAGCTCATTTTTTTCTTAGATTTTCATGGTCTACCTAGTTAACACTGGTTCTACATCATTTTACATAGAATAGGAGCAAAGAAAAGGAAGTGGTTGAAGAGTTTGGAGCTTAACCACGGAAAGAAGCTAAGTTTTGGTGAGATTTCATACATGATGTGCTACTCCTTTAGCTTATTGCTATTTTATTCATGTATAATCTTCACTTTGGTTGAGATATTAGTTTTCCCTTCATTGTAATGCTTTGTTTTGAGGTTTGGTGTGTTCTTTTCATCCAAACACTAAATCCATGGAGGATTAGTGAGTTCTCATGTTGATTGCTCTACTCCCTTGATTTTTTTGCACTTTCCTCTATTTTCGGTTGCCATTTTGGATAAGGCTTCAGTTTTTCATTGTTTCTTGTTAGAGTTTTGTGAGTGTGGTGACTCTACATACTCCATAAAATGTTTCCTTCTATTATACTTTGGTAGAACTCTTGATTACAGGAATTTTTGGATTCTATATGTATATTGCTAGATCTATTCCATTTTGACCATGTGTTAGCTAAGATTTACTCATTCTCTTTATTTGTTATTATGGATTCATTGAAATCCTAAGTTTATATAATTGGATATGAGAATGTTATATTTTTGTGAAATTAAAAAAGGAAAAATGATTTTTATTCTATATGCTTGATATTGCATTGATTACCCTATACTTGAGATTTCTATTCACACCATTATTGCTAATTGGCAGCGTCTTCTTAATTGATTAACCTCGAGTTTTGTTTCTTGTGTTATTATATATACTAGTTGGTCATTAATGCTATTATTATGTTTTTCACTTGATTTTATCCACTTAGACTTAATCTAATAAGCTCCATGTTAGCATCATTTTATTTATATATCTTATTTAGAACTCTTATCTTATGGTTGGTTTTGGAAAGTTAGAAAATGAATTTTTAAGCATTTGGTTTTGGTGTGAGTATGAACTATTATTTCTCGTTTAGTTTTAGGTATGAGCTTTATATGGTCATACTTATGAATTTCTACTACATGGACATCTTTTGCATTGTAGCTTTATGTAGTTACATACTACTCTATGTACGCATGGATTTAGAGTATAGTCTGCTTTCGAGGTTTTGATTTTAGACCCAATCACCGGGTGGCATTAATAAGTGAAAACAGCACCAGTTGCCCACCAACCCTTGATTCATTGGGAGATTTTTGTGGGCTAACCCTTGATGTCCTAGGGGATTTTTATGGGCTAACCCTTGATGTCCTGGGGGATTTTTATGGGCTAACCCTTGATACGCTGAAGGATTTTTACGGGCTATATTGGTCTTATGACCCCATTTCTGGACCCAATCACTAGGTGACATTAATAGGTGAAGACGACACTAGTTTCCCACCAACCCTTGATGCCTTAGGGGATTTTTGTGGCTAACCCTTGATGCGTTGAGGGGTTTTTACGGGCTATATTGGTCTTAGCCCATTTCTGGACCCAATCACTGGGTGACATTAATAGGTGAAGATGACACTAGTTACCCACCATTTTTGTATGAGATTTCAGTTTTGTTGGAGACCCTACATGGGTTATATGATTTCAATTTTGTCAGAGACTCTTCATGGGTGATATGATTTCATTTTTGTTAAAGACCCTACATGGGTTGTATGATTATGGATTTGTCAGAGTCCTTATGTGAGCTAATTCATTGGATTTGATACAAGGTGTTATGACAAGATTTGTTTCAAAAACCCTACTTGGGTTGAGTTGATTTGATTTGAGGTGTGTTTTGTTAGAAACCCTTAATGGGTTATGTGAATTAAGAGTTGTATTGAACTTCTATGAGCATGCACCTGATTTTGAAATCTATTAGCTAAGGTAGCTTATTTAAGATGTGCTAAGGCCTACTAATGTATGAGTATTTTGTAGTAAACATTGTATTGCATGTTGCACTTTCCTTATAAGCTTCACATTATATGCTTCAGTTATGGACCTCTGTTGATTTGGATGTAGTACTTCGGACACCTTTACTAGAATCTGATTATTGCTATAGTTAGTTTGATTCACATATATTACGTATGTTTTAATTTGCTACTAAGTCTTATTATTACATATTCGATTTATTCTAGGGGGACATTATGTATGTTCTCTCATGGGCTTTATAGCTTATCCATGTTTTTACCACCATTTTAAGTATCACTTTGCAGTATGTTTCTTTATAGGTTTAGCCCAAGTTGACTTATTGGGATGAGAGGAACGTCTCTTTATTTTCTTTATGTTTAATCTTATTTTCCAGCACTTTCATGTATGAAACAGATTATGTTTTGAGATAGGATTTGAATTGGTTTATTAGTAGTTTTACTTGAGGTGATGGATATGATGTTGGCTCGTATAGATAGCTTATTTGATAGCACTATTTAGATGCTTACGGGTATGTTTAGTTTGATGGCTGAGATTAATAGTTATTTGAAATGGATATTTTGGAGGTTCTTGTTATATTCCGTTGCATAGTTTAGAATGTGTATGTTTATTTTCCATTGCACTTTATAGATGGATGTTACTATCTTATAATTATGATTTTGCTACAAATGTTATGGTAATTGAGGACTATTAATTGGATAAAAGAAAGAAAAGAACAAAAAATGTATGTTGTAATTTAGGTAAGGACTCTTTCCACAAGGAAAGGGTCACCAATGTCACCCTCTAAGATTCGCGATACCGCACATGTGTGCTTCCACATATATTACCCCGATTTCCTCAGGTGGGTTTCGAGGCGTGATAGCGGTAGGTTGTCATAGCCCTTGATTTTCATTGTGATTGAACATTTTATTGATTTCTTATGAGAATTCTCAGATTTTGATTATCTTCTTAATGCATAAAGTTGAAAAGTTCTTGCAAAATTATCGTCCTCATGTGATACATGTGAATTGAGTATCCGATTAACTCATGTAAAAGAATTGTTATATGCACCTTCCAAATTGTATTATCATATTGATCGTTATGCCAACCCATGCTTTATATTATCTTGACTGAATGATTGACACATGCCTTATACCAAAGATCTACGCTAAGATCACATTACAATTTAAAGAATAAAGAAATAAGAAAGAATGTCAAAATATGAGAAAAGATCATAAGAATTGATTAAGGAAAGTAAGCACTGAAAAGTAAAGTGAAGTAAGGTATCAACTTTACATATAATAAACAGATGGAAATAATAAAAGATCTCATTATTGGGAGTTAACCAATGACAAGATTCCTCCATTTGGCATAAGATCTCGCCATTAGGGGTTAAACAATGGTATAAGTTCATATCATTGAGAGTGTCAACACCCAAATTTTGACTCGGGCTAATTAATGGAGTCAGATGGGTTCATTACAGCAAGAGAAAAAGTTAGATCCTAGACCCCCCTAAACCCCAGATAGTTAGGCATTCTAAAAGGATACTTTGGTCGCAAATGCAATGTCAATTTCCAAACTCCACCTAAGGATCAATCAAACTAAACCCTAATCTCTTCAGAAAACACCCTAGGACTACGAGGGTCCTTAGCTTCAAGCTATCAACTCTATTTCACCTTGAATTTTCCAACTTTACAAGTCTTCCCATATTAAAATCCCAAAGGGTTGGCAAATTACCATTTTACCCCTACACCTTTAAAGACCTCAAACTGTGAGCTATGAAGCCCATTTTTTCTAGGATTCTCTAGCTTTCATAAAATTTCTCATATTGAAACACAAAAGGGTGAGAAAATTACCATTTTCCCCCACATTCTTAAAATACACAAGTTCTCTCCAAAATCAGACCCTCGGTAAATCCCTGAAGGCCTATCACAAATCAGAAACTTAGCCAATCAGTGGCTCCATGAAAACAAGACCAAGATCTCCCTAAGAAAAACTAAAAAGGGCCCAATGCCCCCTAATCATCCCATTCTTCTCTCAAAATACAATAAATTCACTTATATCAGCCATGAACACTCGATGAACCTTCAAGAACTCTCCGGGAATTTCAGATTTTTTGAGATCTTCGATAAACAACTTGATAGACAAGTTTATCCATAGACTCAACACAGCTCAATGACCTAACCTTTCACAAGTTCAGGGTGTATTTTTTGATCGAGTGACCTTGTTTCAGAAATCTCCAAGAAATTCACCAAGAATTAGATTATTTGCCTGTTAGGCCCTACGAGCTCGTAGTTCTAAGACCCAAACAACCATGGTCACCATTGCACCCCGTTCATATCTAAGAAAAACCTATCTCAAGTTCGTAGAAGATTTAGTCTAGGATAATTCAGGGTTTCAGACATAACTTTAAGCTTGGGCATTAGATTCGCGAACAGTCAGAACCTATGGTTTACAAATCCTGAGGACTATCTTTCGTATAAGGATTTTAAAAATCAATTTTATCCTTTTACCCCTCTCTCATAGGTATGAGTCATTCCAGGGTTATTCGGAGTCAGTTTTAACTAGCTTACCTTACTCCAAATCCAATTCCGATAGCTGCGTTACGACCAGAATATCCTAGAGATATGAAAAACTCATAAACCTCAAGAAGTTCAAAGTTATAAAGCCCAAAAAATAAGCCTAGACAGTAAAGGTGAAAATATGAAAAAAATAATCATTACTTTTATTAAAAAAACCCAGTTTTACCCAAAATGCCCCCAAAACATGTTTTAAACCATACACTATCCATTTAGAATATTCCAAATAGAGGGTGGAGACCCTAGTACCATCATCCTAAACCTAAACCTCCCTATGGGTCCCAGCCCCTCTCTCACCTCCTCCCCTCACCATACCACATGGCAAAGGGGCCCACCACCTTCCCATCTCTTCACCTCATCCACACACTTCACCCCCCTTCTAGAAGCCTCCACACACCTCTCCTATCTCCACCAGCCACACACCTCACCCCCCTCTTCTAGAACCTAGCCACCTCACCTCACTTCTCCACTACCCATTTCCACCTCCTCACCTCCACCAACTACCTCACCTCACCACACCCTCTCCACCACACCCCCCTACACCCCACCTATAAAAAC
>JAOXJP010235514.1:0-10004 GCA_025762735.1 Platanus orientalis | reverse complement strand
ATTATGTACTATATACTATATATAAATATGATAAAACTTTTTAGATAAATATTAATAAAAATTAAAAATGCAAACTACAAAAATTGTGAAAAAATTATGAAATGAAAACTGTTATTGTTATATTACAAATACATAATTGATTAAGTATATATATATATATATATATATAGCAAATATTTTTCGGAGCAGATGAAGTTATATATGTATTCGATTCATTATCAATGGATAATTACTTTTCAAATCAGATATTTAAACAAATAGGATAGATATGAATCCGTATTTGCTTGAACATGAATCGGATAAATATTGGATGGTTGACAACCCTAGCTATGGGAAGAGTCACTTTAAGCCCAACACTCATCCCTTTAGTCAATGTAAAGCTCATGGTTGTTTGGAAGCAGCATCAAAACTGCAGGAGTGATATTATGCATATAAGGGGGTATTTATGTAATAAGGGTAAGGTATACCATACCTATACTATACTCATACCATTGATACACCATATACAATATGTACTGGATCCATCTATAATATAAATACCAACCATATGAGGCCAAGTACTCATATGATTCAATTCCCAATCCCTTCTTTCCTCTCTTCTTCTTCTTCTTTTCTCGTAACTACTTGCAGAAACGACCCTAACTCAACTGTGTTGGCATCAGAGCAAGGCTAGAAAGTGATTTAACAAGATAGGAGAAGACAACGATGTCAGACCCTTGCTGACATCAGTGTCCGTACAGCTGACATCAGCAGGCCGACCGTGTGCTAGAGGTGGACGAAAACAAATCTCAAATCGTCTCAATTAATGGAGATTTTTGATGATTTAAAAAAAAAAAAATTGAAGCCGCTAAGATTTTTCAAAGGGTTTTCTTCAACAACCCAAAAACCCTCCGTTTTTTAAGATTTGTTGATTCTGCTCACACGAGGGGTTCTTGTTTCAATTGCTTGAAAAGGAATGGCCGATTTTTGCAAGGGAGTGTTTTAAGACAAGCCCCACGAAGTTTGGAGAAGGATCGAGAGAGATCCTTCATTTCTCTCCCTTGCTAGTGCCGGTTGGGTCATGAGCAAGTATGGTACCCATTCAAACCCAATAAACCTTGGTAGTATAGTTTTATTTTGCTGTTCTTAATGGTGTTTTTGTAAGGATTTTATTGTCTTGGGGGGAATTTTGTAATAAGGCCTTAAAGGCTACAGGGTTAGTTGCAATTAGGAATAGTTTAGATTTTTTTGAAATATTTAAGATTGCAATAAGTGGCTAATCAACAACCACACCTAGATCAGGGATTTTGAATTCTAATTGAAATAGAAAGGAAGAAAACATTACAAGTAGAGGGATATTAGGGTTGTACGATTATTATGAAGAATATTGGATGAAGTTAGTCTTGTTTTTGGAGGTATCCATGATTGGAAACCTGTAAGCTCTCTTCTCTCACATGAATCTTCTCTCACGATCTCTCTATCTCATCTTCTTCTCTTTTGTCTATCTTCTTTACTCTGGTTTTCTTGTTGTTCATACTATTTTCAATCTTGATTGCTATTCTCTTTTCTGAGATTTAATTTCTGTTGCAAGATTTGTAACCAGAAACCTTCAAGAACCCATCCCACGACCTCTAAACTGTTCTACAGTTCTACCTATACCCTGCGATAGCCTCTTTTCTTCTTTTCCTCTGTTTTTCTTCAAGCAAAGCAGAAACCTTTCCCTACTATCATCTTTAAGACCCTCCAAGAAACTCTACAGCACCTAAGACTTTGTAATCCCCTTCAATCAAAACCAATAATCCAATGTATCCTCTTTAGACTTCATGTTACCCCTTGTAGTCCTAATCAGAAAACATAACACATCCATCAATTCATACCTGTGGCACCTTCAGATTTAACTATTCTGCAATTCCTATTTGTCCCTTACTTAACTTACCCTCTAAAGTCTAATCAGCCATCTGATTAATGCTCAAATCAGTCCATTAATTCAAGCCTAAACCTGAGCCCCACAGCATATTCTGATCACTCTTAAACCTCTCACGTGTCCACTTTTCACCCCACCTAACCTACCATTTATCAGTTAACACATTGTGTGTTTGTGTTAATTCCTCAAACAACCTTTTCAATATAAGTTCACCCACTAAAACTTGCCCAAATTCGTTGAAAGTTGGGACAGAGGTACATTTGATTATAAGAATAACCCTAACAAATGCCAGAATTTTCTGACGTATGAACACGAGTACTTCGATAATTTCACACGCTACCCAGAATTCTTTGGTTATTCCATCTTTTAAAGTGTGTTTCTTGATATTGTTTGGACCTTACATTAGTGGGAAACTATTTCCCTTTTCTTAGTACTCCCACATCAGATAGACTTCCAAAACCCACACCCATGGAATACTTCCGTACTTATCTACTTTCACTTTCTATCGCAAAACCATTTCCCAAAGAGCAGCCGATTCGGATTTCTAGTCTTTCTAATGTCAAGTCGTCCTTCAAGAAGAGGACGGCAAACCAGATTCGACTCCACCAAATGATTACTTGTGACACTCCGTGAAATCATTCCATAGAAAATACCTAAATCTCCTCTTAACCTTATTGGCCACCAGAGCTAGAATCGTAACCAATGAAAGATAATAATTGGGGATACTTGCCATGGAACTTTTGATCAAGGTTAATCGGCCACCGTTCAAAAGAAGCACAACCTTCCAAGAATCAAGCCTCCTATCAATCTTCTCAAACACCGGAACCTAGACCCTTTTAATTTTGAAACTAGCCCTTGAAGGCAAACCTAGATAAAACGACCGAAGGAGACCAATTTTACACCCCAAAATCCAAGCTAGACTATTAATATCTCTCACCTCTCCCCCTCGAAAAAAACTCGCTTTTAGCAAAATCAATTTCTAGCCCAGATACTGCCTCCAAACACCTCAAAATACACCACAAAAAAGCCCAACTGCCTAAAACCCACTTCACAAAATATCACTGTTATTCACAAATTGCAAGTGAGAAATAGACACATCACCATTGCCAACCTTTAAGCCTGAAATAAATCCATCCTCAACCATTTTGATCATCGTACTTAAAATTTTCCAAAACCAAGCTTGTCTTAAACCTCTACATCCCTCATAGAAACCCATCAGGGAACCATTGTCATTGACCAAATGGAGATAGAAACCGAATGGATGAAAGATTGCATCAGGTTCCATATGATGAAGTGTAAAGAGTATGACAATGCAAGGAGATTCCACTTCCGTAGCAATGAATGTGATGGAATCATCAACAAGGACATCTGTGAATGAGGGAACACCAAATATTTACAGGAAGAGGGAGTCGACGGACTAGCTGATTGGAAACAGCCAGGTTGATGGTCTTGGAAAATAGGAAGACATGTTCATAAAAAAATGTCAAAAAAATAAAGACACTAAAATTTTGGTTCAAGGCATTCATTACCTTAATGATTGAGACTACCCAACAGCTGCGCATTGAATGGTTCAAAAATTCCAATTTGTTGTTTTGTAGGGATGTAGAAATATGTAGCATGCACAAACAAAGGTGCATAAAAGAGCATAGTTAGGGATTTTGTTAAATAACTTTTCTTATGGACTCGTGATGTTGATGACCTTGGATTGTAAACGACTAATTAAAAAGACATTTGTAGAGAACACATAACTCCATAACGTAAGTGGCAAAGTTGCATGGGACAAGGGAGGTAGGTTTCTATCATGTGCCAATGTTTTCACTATGCAATTTCATTTTGCTCCAGAGTATGTAGTGTCAAGACCCAAAACCCATAGAGTATGATGACTTTCAATACTGACAAATGTTTAAAGTCCAATATATGGCAATTAAAGTTGCTAAGCATCAAATTAAAATAGAATCTCAAATTAAATAAGCACCTAGATAAAATCTCTTACAATTCATAATTCAAATCCTTCAACAAACGTCATAAATCTGAATAAAGTTAAAGAACATCCAAGTCTCTTGAATGCTTAAATCATAAATAAAAGAATCAAGGCTCAACATGTGTTTTTATTTTTATTTTTACATATAGGTAATTAATTATAGGTGAAGACGGGTTTTAAACCCAGGTCTATGGTACAAAACCCAAATAATCAAGGGTTCCACACATGTTTCTATCGTCAAGCATTAATAAGTACTCCAAGGCTGCGGTTCTCCACTAAACCTTAATCTAAAAAAATCTGGAGATGGGTGAGCTACATAGCTCGCAAGTAATTATACAAAACATATAGCGGAATAGAGTCAAGCTGAGCACACATATAGATTTGCATACATAGTTCAAAATCATATAACGAATCACTTACAACATACACAATTGATCACAAAATCGTAACAGAGACATACGAAAATTTGATTAATATCAATTTATGGTCACATACACATACAACACTGGCTCACATACTGCCGTGTGAGTGGGCGATCACCACTTAGCCCTTGATGGCAAATGATCAAACACTTATCACATTGTCTCACAAACCGCCTTATGAGTGGGCTACCACTATATAACCCCTAGTGGCAAGGGATCAAAACACTTCACATAGTCTCACATACCGCCCTATGAATGGACCACACATAAATTTGATCAAAGTTCAAAATACAAATGGTATACATTATCATATTTCATAATCCAAATGATGCTTATTTAAAATATAACAAATCTTCAGAACAATACAAATCTTATGCAAAACATGATCACATATCGAAGAACACAAACTGATATCAACAGAACACAAAACACAAGATACTTGACCATTCTAGAGCACATAAAGACTAGAGAGTTTTGAAAGTATCCTTTTTCTGAAGCAAGAATAAGAACGCAGTTTAGAAAAAGAACCACTTTAAGTACCGTTTGAGAACCTTAAAAGAGTTATGAAAGCCTTCAGAACTGGAAAAAAATATATATATATCAAAATTTACAGTTTATATAAGAATTTGGTAAAAACTCAATTGTTCACAAAAATAGCTAGGTTGAGAAAATCATCTTACAATAAAAAGTAGGATAAAAATACCATTTAAAACTGCAAGATTTTAGACTATGAAATTTTCTTAAATAACTTACAAATCATAGGTTTTAAAACATTTGACTTCTCAGAACCTAACGAGTAAAACATGAGAAAATCATGCATAATCACTATAATTTTCACAACTTCCACACTCATTACAGCCTTGAGCACACTCATTACAGCCTCAGTCGACAGCTAATAACTCTCCTTACAAACTCTAAAGTGCCTGGCCTTTACAGAATCTTCTAAACCTTTTCTCAGCAAATTTTAATAGTGTAAATACTAAGAATAATCAGATTACCACAAAAATCCTTACAAAAACTCAAAATCCTCAAAAACCCTAGATCTTAAGGCTCACATTCCCAAAAAACTTTAATGTGGAAATTAAGGTTCCTCCTTGGCTCAGATCACAAACTTGTATGCTACTTCTTGGCAGTATCTAACAGCTCGAATTGACCGCACTAAAAGGAACTACAGTTTCTTCTCTCAACAAATCCAAAACTCTAGTCAAGTTTTCTTCCTAGTCGTCTCTCATTTTCTTCCCTTTTTCTTCCCCTCTTCATTTTTTCTTGTCTTGTGTCGAATGAGTAACCCCAAGGCTTTTATTAATTTACAAATGGACCCCACACAAAAATTATAACAAAAAATCACTTATCAATCTAAGTCTTGTTTTTTCACAATTTTGGCCACTCAATCAATTGAGCCCTTTTTGATCAATCGTAAGGATTCAAAAGAAAAAAAAATCAATCAAATAGGAAGAATGTGGCTTTATCTCTGAAACACTTCAATCAATCTTCGATTGATCATGCAGATTGGGATTTCATCCTTGAGACTTTTGATTGATCAAGAAGATCTCAGCTTCCATTGATCAAAAAGATTCAATATTTTGAATCTTCGAAAATCCAAATCAAATCCATTAAATTCCATTCACTTACCTTCCTTTTCTTGTTTAATCTCATGTCATATAAATACCAAAAAGAAATCACAATTAGCACAAATCATTAATCATTTTATTTGTTATATGCGTGTATATTAGAAATTTCCTGAGCTTAAGTGGGGTGTTACATGTAGGTACAATAACCAATGAGCAATACCATTAGGTTAGAAAAGAATACAAAACAAGTGACTCATAAATTCACCACCACAATCTGATTGAATAGCCTTATGATTGTTATTAATATTATTTACATAGAATGAGTGTAGCTGAGATAAAAACAGTGTGCTTACTTTATTGGACACTTGAGGTGGAACAAAATTGTGTTGAGCAGGTGCACCACTCTCGATGGGCGGTTCTGGTGGGTGTTTTCCTGGTTCCTCTGCTGCCAATAACCTGCCATATATAGTGAATAGTTTATAACATCTTCATATCAATAGAAACAATTAACCAAGAAAGAATTATGTTAAACACTCAAAAGAGACTGCTATACTTTGGTGTACTATAAAACACTGAACTAAGAAAGAATTATGTTAAACACTCAAAAGAGACTGCTATAGTGTGGTGTACCATAAAACACTGGACCTCAGTCCTACTCTTTAAGAGAGTTTCTCAACAAAGCCCTTACGCTCCATTAAAAGGAGTGGCTCCTAGGCAACCACAATGATTGAGGATGTATGGGGCTGTTTGAATGTACCAAAAATCTTGTGGCTATTGTAAATTGTGCGTGTCTATGAATTTGGAATAACTCACATTTCTTACAAAGAACTGGTGGTAAACTTTATTCAGTCATGAAATATTACTCATAACAAACATAAATGTACAATAAAAACACATAGTTATTTAACCTTTAAAAACGGTAAATTCAAATATTGGCTTTGATGGGCATATACATCTAACAATCTCCCTCTTTCACTCAAAGCCACTCAAGCATACATCTAACAATCATCTAATCAAGATGTTTCCCAAGCACCTCTAAAGAAAGAAAAAAACACCTCTTGGGACATTAGTTTAGTCAATGGGTCCCGTTAAAGCTAAGCATCATATTAGCTTATAAAATGACATGCCTCACATTGATTCCGATCCTATCAGCTGTCAAAGAACCAACTTTCCCAGAGTGTTGAAAGGCCAAATGCTCTAAACTAATTACACCTATTGATGAGAATTAAGACACATTTCTTTATTTATCTCTTACATCTTGTAAATTTACACTAATCATTATATAGCTCCCCATATCTACAAACAGTTTTGTCCCTCCCTTATTACAAGGAAATAAGAAATGACCTGTTATCATAACTATTGATCCCAAAAGCAATCACACTCATCAGATCATGATCAGAAAATACGCGTATGCAATCAAACACTGAATTAGGGGTTTCATTGTGCACAACTCTAACACCACTAACCTACGGGTCAAAGTAACATTGTTCCATGTTTAACTGAATTAGGGTTATAAAGTAATTACGCATTAGGACCAAAGAAACCGATTTAGGTAATATTTTGTCTTACCTTGTCAAATTTGCCAAACTTCAGAACGGATTCAGCGAACACAGATGGAAAAAGAGTAAAATTTTGATATGCATCTCTATTTGAAAAGGAAAAAAGAAAGAGAGTGGGACAATAATTTGAGAAAGCTTTACTTTTCTTGGTACATACCTTCGGTTTATGAGCTTTCGACCACTGATAGCTTCGTCAGTCGAATCAAACAGTCTACTCGTATAAGTGAATGATGGAGTAGTAGACGGTCGAGACTGAGATTTCAGGGAAGGTTTGGAGAAAAGAGACGAGTCGGAGAAAAGCATCCACATCGCTGTTAAAGAGGCGATGATCAGAACTCCAGAAATGAATAACAGAGATCGTTGTCTCTTGTTATCATTAAATCTTCCCATCGCATCCAAAAGAGAAATTAAATGCCCGTCTTCCAGTGCTTATGAAGAGATGTTTCAGTAAAACGCTAGATTTCCTAGTTGAAGCTAGGGTTTAATAAGAAAAAAAGTATCAGAATCGTTTAATTTATATACGGATGTCGGATCCGTATATATTCGTATCAGAATCGTTTCATTTGTAAGAGGAAAAATACGGATATATCCAATATCAGACGGATACGGATGCATCCGGAACCTGAGGATTGTGGATATATCCATATCCGATTGCATCCGGAACCTGAGGATTGTGGATATATCCATATCCGTTAAATCGGATATGAATATATCCGTATAAATATCGGATCCGGTAGATATCGGATAATCTGCCCAGGATTTGGTGTCCAGGGCACCATCCTAATTCCTAAGACCAAGGGAAAGGAAGAAGAAGAAGAGAAAGAAGAAAAAGCGGAGAAAGGAAGAACTAGAAGGAGAGGAGGAAGAAGAAAAAGAAGGAAAACGAGACACTGAGGAGAGAGAGGAAAAATTACCACCGTTCTCTTTAATCGTCACAGGCAAATGAAAGAAGCCTTAAAATACGAATCTTGCAGTTATTGACCATTTTCACAAGCAATCACATAAAGCAAGCCAAAGACATAAAACAATCACACAGATCTTTTAGTGGATTTCAACGATTCTTCATTTTCTTGGTTCCTCTCACACAGATCTGTTAAAACGACAACAATAATAATATTAAGACGGTTTATTTGAAGATAAAAGCATACATATATACCTCTTTATAAACTTGATGTGCACTCGCTTCGAGGATAAAAGCTCATGGTGGAGAGGGACCTTGCTGACGACTCCGACAGAAACCTCCCCGTCGATGATGAAGATCCCAACTCTGGGATGAGCAAAGAGAAGAACGATGAACAGATCTCCAAGAAAAAGTAACCGATGATGAGAGATCTTGGAGAACTTCCATCAATTTTGATGTTCTAGCTTTTGCCATAACGGCTTCGGACAGAAAATACAAAACCCCCACCCACGATCACGCAAAAGATCGATCTACAAGAAAGAAGACGGAAGAAAGCAAAGAAGGCAATCTTCTAGATCTGATTTACGGCCGAACAATATATTACATTTTGTGTGTGAAGCAACGCACTAATAATCGAACAACTCTGGCCAAGGATGTGACATTCATTTGTAGGTCTTAATGGACGGTAGGATGTGACATCCCCATTTTCATCGAACAATATTGCAATCCACGTGTCATTCATTGATTGGTCATAGAATTTGATAAGGAAATTTAGTACCTGCTTGATCATATAAAGTTACCGGACTACTACCCCTCTTCGTACCGTGCTTCAAGAAAAGCCTGGTAAAGAATTTGCACTCTTTTTTGCATGTGATGACAAATATGCCCCGTTTCTATTCTTATGCTCACTACTTATGATGGAAATTATATATAAACCTATCAATTTATTAAATATAGTATTTTATAAAACGTTTAGTTTAAATATTGGTAAAATAGAACGTCAACCCTCGTCACTGAAAACTTTTGGACTGGGAAGAATCATTCCAATTAGGTGTGGCAGTGTTTGAAATGAATTTTGCTTCGAGTCAGTTAAATTACATAACTAGGTCAGCTTCTTTGAAGTTTCGAAGGGCTCAAATGAAGCTGACAAGCATGGTGGTTTGAGTAAAATCATGATTCGGTTTTCATAAAAAGAAGCAAAAGGTGGTAAATTGGTCATACTCAGAAGCCCATTCAGGTAAATAACTGAAACCCTAAACCATCCTTCAGACTGGGGTAATCGTGTAATTTGAGTAATCAAGAATCGCCCACGCTTTAAGAAAAAGCTAGGTAGTGGTTGCAAGTTGTCCAGAATTTTCCTCTGACGCCAGACACAAACACGTCATTTTCTAACTCTTTTTTTTATTGGACTCGGCACCGGGTCTCCGATCCTAATTATCCTCGCTACTTGGGCACTAAATAGGATTGTCGTTTTGATAAACATTCTTTGATTTTCGAAATTACCCATTAAACAATATCTTCTGCGACGCTCGGGAGACAATATCCTCTGCGACGCTCGGGAGCCGAGACAGAGGGAGAATCAATTCATTGTGCCACCTTGTGGTGAGCCACAGTGAACCCCAGACACAAAGGGAGGTGGGGTCATACTCTTTTTGCAGGCTCTCCTG